>JABMBR010007123.1:36189-55074 GCA_018881525.1 Meteorus sp. PSUC_FEM 10030008
GCAGAATTGTGTGCAATCCCGGTGTGGTAAATGCACAACTGTGTCACCTTCCCATGCGGGACAAGTTCCAATACATCCCGAGGGATCGCCAGCTGGTGGCGTTGGTCCTGGCCGAGGTGTTGTCGTGGGACCTGGCCGAGGTGTTGTCGTGGGACCTGGCCGAGGTGTTGTCGTAGGACCTGGCAATGTGGTACCACCACATCCAGCCTGACTGGGGCGATCGCACACTTGAAGAATGGGATTGAAATGCAGGCCGTTCGGGCATGGCATCACATGGGGAACTCCGAAATCGCACTTGCAGAATTGTGTGCAATCCCGGTGTGGTAAATGCACAACTGTGTCACCTTCCCATGCGGGACAAGTTCCAATACATCCCGAGGGATCGCCAGCTGGTGGTGTTGGTCCCGGCCGAGGTGTTGTCGTAGGACTTGGCAATGGGGTACCACCACATCCGGCCTGACTAGGGCGATCGCACACTTGAAGAATGGGATTGAAATGCTGACCGTCCGGGCATGACATCACATGAGGGACTCCGAATTCACATTTGCAAAATCGACCACAATCTTCGTGTGGTAAAAATATTCCGTCACCACTCCCCCAAGCGGGGCAGGTACCTTCGCAGCCTGACGGATCACCTGTTGTCGGCACTGGGGAGGGGGTGGTGGTTGGTTTCGCACAGTCACAACACAGAGTATCACTCTCTTGATGATCATCGTCTATTATTCCCCGGCATTCTGCTTTAGCAGGAGTAATACAACCACCGAATTCCAGACTGAAATGTAGGTTGTTCGGACATGTATGCACCGAAATTCCATTGTTCGTGCATTTACAAAATTTATGACATTTATCATGCTCCAATACAACTGATATCCCATGAAATTCTGATAATCCATCTGGACATACACCAATACATTCGTCCACAGTTTCGTTCTGTTCTTGGAATTTGTCAGATTCTGGTTCCAAAAACATGAATAATCCTTCAGATGAAGGATATGCTGATTGTTCACAGTTGGCTAGATAAGGTTCAGTGCACACACGATCTTTCTCTGAATAATGGAGTCCCGGCGGACACGGCATTTCAACTGGTTTACCATAAACACACGAACAGTATTTGGTGCAATCATCATGCGCTAATAACCAGACATCTCCGCCCGGATAACCTTCGGGACATGGTCCCCGACACTGATCTACTGACGCTGTTGTATATCCGATAAATGCGGTGAATACCACAAGCACTGAGAATTTATTCAACATATTTCAATTAACGAACGGTCTTATACGCAATATGATGAATATTCCAGTCTCCAATTAAATATACTTACGCGGTATCCGAAACATTTTGACCAGACACTAGAAAGACGTTACAGAGACTATGTGTTGGAAATGGTCTCAAACATCTTTATATATGGGCTCTTTTATCAATCGTTCAACAATTTTAATGATATTTCTAGATTCCGTGCCAATAACGTTGTTATCGGAAAGAAGCCACACAAGCCCCTCTTCTTTTTTTTCCCTTCTTTCTAACCACATAATCTTAGAATACATTCCAATTGGCCTCGCGATATTCACATTGGTACCAATTGTCTTATCGATGTAGGATTATCCACAGTGTTAATCAGTTCGCGGCATCGACGCTTTAATAAATTCTTTTCCTCTGATTGATTTTTCAGGTTTAAAGTGAATAAACATCAACGGGCTTGTCATGAACAGAAATAAATCGATGATGAATATAATCATTGTTACGTCACTTGCGTCATTCTTGATTATTTCGGTTATTGAATTGTGTACTGTGAATGCTCATCCTGATGCAATGGCAAGACCAACCAGACCGAAAGTCTTCTCAAGCGTTGATGAATTAAGGAGATACTTGGATCTCGTACGTGATTATTATTCTCTGAGCGGGAAAGCCAGGTAAATACATTCTCGCTGCTCATTTGATAACATTATATTTATTTTTTTGTTTGTACATCATAAAATAGAATATTTGTTCATCCATATTATCTTTCATTTTTTAAGATATGGCAAAAGAGCAGACATGATTCACACGGAAACTGATAGTCCGGCCTACATTCAACATGGCAACTTTTTCGCTGAAACCATTGGCAATGATGTAAATGATAAGCAAGGACACTATGAAGAAATCAAACCATCATCGGACATGATTATACCTGAATGGCTGAATAAAATGAAGATGCTGAGCATTGATCGTCGGGGGAAATTACATGGAATTCAGTGGATTTAGAATTGGACCACCATCACATAAATAATATGAATTCACACGGCACATGTTATTTGATTCAGGATATTCCATCATTGTTTCCAATTCACTTTTCTCATCATTTATTTGGTTTGTGTAATTTGATTAATGTGACACAGCTATGTGAATGCAAATCCATTCACTTTGTTATGCGTATGATTACACGCTTGTATTCACATAGGATTTAATCTCGTTCATCGATCTATACTTTGGGAAAAATGTGAGGTATCGATTCATCAGAGATAAAAATTATCGACCATGGCTGATGGAAAAATAAAGTATTGTGACGAATGATGAGTCAGACGGACGATTTTGCAGTAACTCACCCCTTACCGCACGAGTTGACAGATAATGTTTTGATCTAAATAGAGGAGTTGAAGTATTTTATTATATGTTGTGTGCACTCATGATTTTATATGATGAGTTGGGGGCAACTTGTAAATCATTTTAATCGCAGACTTGTAGAATTTTATGACAGTGACGTTTCGGAGAAAAATCTCACTATCTGAAACAGTATTAATGTATAATTTTTTGTGACATATTGATGAAAACTGGTGCTGCAGTTTCCGTTAGTAACTATTTGATATTGTGAAACTGATTTCGTTTCATCGCATATAACTTGGTAATTGAACATTGAATATACAGGAACGTGGAGTGTTGAGTTCATTATTTTGGGATTTGCTTAGTGGATGAGTTACTTCGAATAACGTTGAAATCACCAAGGAGAGATAGATGGTTTAAGATTAAGCTGATGAAGTAGAAAAATATTATCGATGTTATCGTACAGGGAATGATATGTATATACTTACATATATATGTAAGGTCGAAATTGAAGCGTGGAAAAAAATCTATTTAATCATGTTCTCAAATATATTTTTTTGTCATTTTATTCCAAACCTTTTGTGATTATTGTACAGAGTATCAAAAGTATCTCTATAGAGAATAGGAGAAGCTGTTGCGTGTGCTGGATGGAGTACGGTATTTGATCAATTATGCGACGTTCCCCACTAAATGATACTATTGATACTTAGAACTGACCCACAGGTGATGTCATTCATATTTTCTTGATCACGCATTCCACGCAAGATTGTGTTTCATATTGCGATATTCTATAGGTTTATTGGCACAGCCAGCGTGGCTCGGGCGATCGCAAACGTCAAGTCTTGGATTGAAATGCAGACCTTTGGGGCATTGGAATACATGAGCTATTCCAAAGTCACATTTGCAGAATTTTGTGCAGTCTATGTGTGCTAGATGTACAACTTCGTCACCTTCCCAAGTGGGACAATTGCCTATACAACCTGATGTATCATCGGTCAAGACAGACTTTTTTTCTGATGAATGTACCTCTGAATCTGATGACTTAGGACGGATCGACATTGAATTTTTTTGCACACATCCAGCATGGCTTGGGCGATCGCAAACGCCAAGTTTTGGGTTGAAATGTAGGCCAGTTGGACATTGGAATACATGAGGAACTCCAAAATCACATTTGCAGAATTTTGTGCAGTTTTTGTGAGGTAAGTGTATAACATCATCGTCTTCCCAGAGGGGACAAGTTCCCACGCAACCTTTATCATCGTCAGGTACTGGTGAAGATGGCGGTGATGGTGATGATGATGGTGGCGGTGATGGTGATGATGATGATGGTGGCGGTGATGGTGATGATGATGATGGTGGCGGTGATGGTGATGATGATGGTGGTGGTGATGATGATGATGATGGTGGTGGTGGTGGTGGTGAGCTAGGTTTTCCGTCCTCACATCCTGCGTGACTTGGACGATCACACAATTCAAGTTTCGGATTGAAATGGAGACCCGAAGGACATTGGAATACATGAGGTTCCCCAAAGTCACATTTGCAGAATTTTGTGCAGTCTTTATGTGCTAAATGTACAACTGTGTCACCTTCCCAAACTGGACAGGTACCTATGCATCCTGCTGTGTCATCAGATTTGTAAAGCTCCTCTGATTGAACTGAATGGGATAATGACAGTACGACTGGAATAAGTTGATCCTCTTCACAACCGGTATCGCGTGGATAATCGCATACATGAAGCTTTGGATTGAAATGCAGACCATCTGGGCATGATAGTACAAGTGGAGTCTCGAATTTACATACGCAGAATTTTGTACAGTCATCATGTGGCAGGTATACAACATCATCATCTAGATTTTCCGCTGGACATTTTCCCACGCATTGATATTCTGACTTCGATTGGATGCCAACGATAAGGCCCACCAACAAAATTAATGATAATTCTAGAAATAGACAATGAATTAGGAACAAATCACCTTTTAGTCACAGTTGGAATGATTTATATGTATTATTTGTTCTCACTTGATATTCGAAACATTCGGACTGTGTACTGGACAGATGCAGGAGTCACTATATTGTCGATTTAGTTTTCACCATCTTTATATACGATTTTTTTATCAATCAAGATTGATACTATCGTTAAACAAACTTGATGATAGATTCTGTTGTCGCGCTAACAATATTGATATCAAGAAACTGAGCATCCCTCTCTGCTTCTTCAAGTACCCTTAAGTTTTTTAATCTTTAATCATACCGCGCTGCACTTGTAGAACCACATCCATACACAACTTCTCAATGACGTAGATTGATCACTGGATCACTTGACCTGACCAATGATTGTCCAGTTACTTTTATACCAACCGATCCTTCATACGTGTTCGTCAATACTGAAGGATCTGAAATGATTTGAGCTGGTTTGATGATCCCAATCAGGAGATACCCAGAACTGACAAGGTCCAATGATAGCGTTGTACCGCGAAAATAGAAGTAGTTCTGTATTGAACTATTTTTATCATTGGGGAATATGAAATGATATAACAAGGATTTTATCTCTGTAGAGCTTTATCGAAAAGTTGGATATTCGATAGTTTATGGTAATATAAAAAATATGACGGGCAGAGGTAGGTTAAATGTTATTTTCCATTATCAATTTTTATTTCCTTCTCATGATATGGAAAAACACAATACTGATTTATTGTTTTTTACAACTGAATGCCCTATTTTTATTCTGACTTTCTTATGTAGATTAATTTTTACATCACATTAACTTAAATTGTGAAGTTCTTCTGCGTTTTTATATTCATTCCATGCATGAATTAATTCAATACTTTTTTCGATAATTTCAAGAACATCAGCTGTAGTGATAGTAATATTTTTTCAAATGGGTGCAGGTCGGACGCAATCGGCTAGATAAGGGTCTGTACACACATGTGATTCATTTGAGAAATGAAGGCCTGGAGGACAGGGCATTTCCACGGGTTTTCCATGAACACAGGAACAATATTTCGCGCATTCTTCATGTGGCAGTAGGACAACATCATTTCCATTGGCAGGTGGACATGGTCCCCAACATTGATCCACTGTTGCTAATGTGCAACCAGCGAGTGCAACGAAAACCAAAATACCTGGAGATTCAAGGAGGGAAGAATTAATTAATGAACAAATGTTGATTGCAGTCGGTACTTATGTATCGAATTGAATTATACATACGTATTATTCGAGACATTTCAACAGCACACTAGAAAGACGTAGTTGTGACTATGAATTGGATATTTTCAGTGACATCTTTATATACAATTTTTTTATCAATTAAATCGATACAATCGTTCCACTTTTTGAATAACACTTCACCATTTTCTGGTAATAACTTCGTTATCAGAATAAATGCACGCACGTTCTTCTTCATTATTTCATTTTTTATTTGAAATTCTCCAATCTCGAACAATATTTGGCCTAGAAAGCCCATTTTATATTTTTTGAAGTGTCAAATTATCCACTAACTTAATCAAATTGAATAAATGATACACAAGTAAGTTTTGCTCTTGTCTACGTTTTCTGGTATGAAGTGGATTCGTTATCGCAATATTTGATGATGATCACATATAGATTGGTTGGTGAATTCCGCGACGGTTATGTCATTTATTTCGTTCTATGTCGTTTTGATTAATTGATTAATATTTTTTGAGACAGAAATTTATGTTTCGAAGAATAATCTTTGAATTTTCAGAGCATTACTATTTTTCTGCGGGTGATTTCACTTTATATTTCAATATTGAATTCAATGAACACATCAAGAAGCAGATACTTCCTGCAAAAATTATGAGTATTCTGTGATTGATAAACAAATAGAAAAATGCTATCGAGTTTCTAAGATACTGAACAGCAACACAAGATGTAAAAATAGATTCATTCAACATAATCATTGGTGATTCGGAAATTTACTATGTTTCATCTTCATGCACTTGTTCAGCTATTGATTCATTAATTCTGGTGGAGCCAATCAACTGATTATATTTCCAGGAAATTGCTGGAGTATCAATTACGAGATCATTCACTTTTTTACAATAAGGTCATGTAAGGTCATTTCACTTTTAACTCATTGATGGAGAGTTACAATTGTTATATAAAGCAGAACAACGCGCACAATTATCTCACTCGAAGTTTCTCCGGGCGTTCATGATTATAGAAATGAATAGGAAAATTGTTAGCATGAAATGAACAATTGGTTTGCTATGTTTCTTTAATAAAATTTGTATAATGAATGTACAAACATAATGAAAATTTTCTTACCATGCCTGAAGTCGTCCAATAATTTTTATAAGCAATTAAAATTATTAATTTGATTATGCTAATTGACTTTTATAATTGTAAAGTTGATTAATATTATAACTTCATCACTTTGAGATACATGACACAAATGACATTCAGTACTTTATGAATTTTTATCATCCAAACTATTATCATCATCTCGGTAATCATTAAATGCGATATTTTTGAATACACTAAATCTCAGGAATGATTGTCCCACTTCAGGTATTCCATTACCTGGGTGATTGGGTGAGTTACAGGTGTTCGATCCATCTCCGCCTTCAGCAGTGCATCCAGCAGCACACGGCCAATCACACACTTGAAGTTTGGGGTTGAAGTGTAAACCTGGTCGGCAAGGTAACACGACTTTCTCACCCCAATTGCATTTGTAGAATAGTGAACAGTTCGTTTCATGTGGCAAATGAACCGCCCATCCAGTGTTATCTGGTGGACATTGCGTTGGAATGGGAGTTGTTGAAGTGTTACCATCACCATTGTCGTTACCACATTGAGAATTTTCTGATAAGTCACATTCTTTCAATGTTGGATTAAAGGCCAAATTGGATGGACAAGTACGCAAAATTGCATCACCATTGTTACACACATAAAATTTGTGACAGTCACATTCATGTGAATGACGTTCACAACTATTTAAACTATTAGCACTGCATATGGAAGAAATTTCTGATGAATTTGTAGGTTCAATTGTTGTCGGGACTTCTGTTGTTAGTTCTTCATTGAAACTTGCATCAGGAGACCACACACACGTTTGACTTGTCTCATCAAAGAGTGTGCTCTCCGTGCATTCTCTACGAATCAAATCACCGTAATTGCATTCATAGTAAAGATGGGGATAAGACTCATGTGGGAAGTATACTCCACTTGTACTTTCTGAACACAGTGTTGGTGATTCTGTAGATGGTTCTGTTGTTGATGATGTCTGTACAGTTGTTGTCGATGGTGGTTCATTTGAATTGCTTCCAGTTGATGAAGTTGATTGTCCAGTCGTTGAAGTTATTTCCGTTGTTGTTGGCACATTGGTGGTAGTTAATACAGTTGATGAACTCGGTAATTCTGTTGTGGTAATTGAGGGTTCATTAGTACTTGTCCCAGTTGATGAAGTTGGTTGTTCCGTTGTTGTTGTTGATGGGTTGGTGGTACTTACTTCTTCCGATGCAGTTGTTAGTGATTCAGTTGTTGTGGTTGGAGCTTGTGTAGTTGTAGGTGGTGGCGGTTCAGTTGTGGTTGTTGGAGCTTGTGTGGTTGTAGGTGATGGCAGTTCACTTGTAGTGGTTGGTTCTTTTGTAGTTGTTTCTGTTGGTTCAGATGTTTGTTCAGTAGTTGTACTTTGGGGTGTGCAACCAGATTGTTCTGGGTAAACACAAACGTGCAATTCCGCACTGAAGTAAAGACGATTTCCATCATTATCCATCAATGGACAATGCATCAGAATTTTTCTTCCATTACTGCATGCATAATATTTATCACAATCGGTTTCATGTGGCAGCAAAACAGTGTAATTTATTGGATCAATTTTAGGACATTCTGTCGGATAATCGTCGTAATTGGCAGACACTGTTAGCCAAAATGTCGCTGTCAAGACTCCGATAATGAACCAATTGTCTGAAGTATAATAAGTGAATTATCATTTATTCGATGAGTCGAATTAAAATTTATTACTTACAATGTATTTTTCCTTGAGTCGACTTCATTTTAACTTTGAAATTACAATTTCTGAAAATTTATTCACCAATTTTTGTTTTATGTTAACAAATGTATGAAATTGAGAATATTGACTGACTGAATAATCTGGTGAACGAGGCATCTCTTTTATAATAGCATTTTCGTGTTATCAATTATTATCAATGTTGCAAATTGTTTATCTAAAATGATTTGTCAAGGTGAATGACAATGCACACAATGTAATAATCTATGCGTGATGTCATGACTTAAACCTCTAGAATCAATTTGATCTCGCTCATTCAGGATTATAACTTTTGAGGATGTTTACAGATTTTCCTATTAATTATTAGAAGAATAGACTCATTGACTTTGGTTGATACGAAGTTAGGGTTAGCTAAATGTTCATTCAAAGATTTTTTTTTTTGATCATGACATGCAGTCGTTCAACGTCTTATTATCATCAGTAATATCTTGAAATATTCCATTTTATTACATGAATTTAGTTGATCAATCACACATGTCACTATGTATGATATAGAGAAATGTAAGAAAAATTGAATAAACAACAAGAAAAATTAATAATTAGCTCTTCCATTCTGAGAATTCCTATCAGCTGATGAATCTAATAATCCATCAAGAACGTGGGGGACTATTTGTAATACCTCATTTTCTTGTTTGCAAACACAGATAATTTCTCAACTATTATTTCGTAGAATCTGAAGCTTCATGTTAATGAGCTTATGATGTAACGTGGAATTGACATCCCTATGAAAATTTATTAATTAAATGAGATATTCATGTGAATAAATGTGTAACTACAAATAATTTTTGTTTAGTTTTGAATAGTACTGTGGCGATATCTTCGTTCGGTTCATATTTTACAACAATAATGAAAAACAAATAAAATTTTGTTATTCCTGGAAATTTTGCATGATAATTTTCTTCCTATGTATAAAAGAAATTGAATTTCCTCATACCAATTCTGTTTTGTGATGAGTCCAAAGTAAACATCCGTACATTGACATTGCGATAATTTTCATTATAATTAATAAGGTCACGTTCATTCATCATGATTGATTGTGTCGATAATTTTAGAGTTATATTAATCCATCATTTTTCTTTATCGTATATGGAAATTCATCGATCATTTGAATTGGGATGCATGCGCGGTCGCCATTGTTATGTTGATCAACACATGCAGGACTGTATGTACATACACGTATTCGACGTGATAAATACGATAACAAAGTTATAAAAATGGCGTCTGCATTAGAGTCGATGGTTGTTGATGACAAACAATTGCCAGAAAAGCCGGTAGACAGAGAAAAGGTATTGCACTTTAACATTAATAAAGAATTTTTGATAATATTAATGACATTATTTTCATTTAATATGAGCAAACAGTGTTACTTGTGGAAACTTCAACTACCTAACCTATACGAATTTCATCGTTGGGCCGGTTACTATTTGTGCGCGACAGTAATAGAAAATATTCACATATTTATTGAAGTTGAGATATCCGTTGTAATACTGAAATGTTTCCTCACATAGTGTCTCCAACGAGAAGATATTTTTAGGCATAACAAAACAATAGTAAACATTGTGAATGTTTCATGGGGTTGACATGAGTTAACCTCAAAATTGTTGTTTCAATGGATCGGTGGTTATGAGAAAAAGCTGTTTCCGTTGTCTGGGAAATCTAGATAAGTAATTATGACGAACTACTTTCTTTTACAGACATGTCCGCTGTTGTTAAGAGTATTTTGCAATACTGGTCGTCATCACAATATCATGGACTACAGTCGTGGCAATGTACCATCAAATGAATTGCAAATATATACTTGGATGGATGCAACATTACGTGAAATAACAGGACTAGTGAAAGAAGTGAATCCTGATGCACGTAGTAAAGGAACCTACTTTGATTTCTCTTTGGTAACACCAGAACTACGCAATTCTGGATATCGTATGCGTGAAATTGGTGTCACATGTTCAGGACAAAAAGGTGCTGATGATAATAAAACTCTTGCACAGGCGAGATTTACCATTGGTGACTATCTTGATATTTCAATTACACCACCAAACAGAATGATGCAGCCCGCTGTCAGACGTGGTGGACTTCGACAGTATTGATATATTTATGTCTGTATTAGGACTCAATGAAAATTATTATTTAATATAGAAAATGGGCTAGTTCTTTTTGATATGCAAGACAAAATTCTCCAGGGTGTTGTATACTACAACCAAATGTATCAACAATAAAAATTGACAACATTTCAACAATTCTAATCTGAACATAATAGAAAAGAGTTTATTCACAAAAAAGTTTCATAATAAATAACATATACACGTAAACAAAATATCAGTAAAGCGTAAAAAGTTAAAATTCAAACACATACAACGAGACTTAATATTATTTCGAATTTTTGAGCGTCTTTTTCAACTCTGAATACTGAAGCCATGAACACACCCGCGGTGAAAAGCGAAGACATTTTATGATTTTATGTTTCTATTACATTTTCTTCTTGTCACAGTGCGTTTTCTGGATAATAAGTTTGTTCCTCTGACGAGTGACTTTGGTAGTGGATTTCTCAGGTGGTGGAGCAATTTGTTTCAATTCCTGGTGTGGAATTCGTGGTGGACTCGTTCTACCAACACCAGCACCGCCAAATAATGCTTCAATATCAGCCAATCGATTCTTCAATGCGCGATTCTCGCGTTTTAATTTGATATATTCTGAATCTCTATCTAATCTTTCATGACTTGAACCGCCGGTTTCATTTGCAAAATGCCTGAACATCAAATGCAATTTTTGCTCATGCTCTTTCTTCTGTTGTATTATAGTACGTCGCTCTGTATCGAGTTGTGAAGACTTTAGTTTATAACTCAAAGAACGGATATTTGATTCGTGACTTGCAACTACTGCCTCCATTTCGGCCATTTGCACCTCTAAATTCCTTGAACTCTCTTTTAGATCAATAACTTTTCGGAAATATGCATAAAATAATTGTTTCATTTCTGTTTCTGACAATCGCGATAAATGTTTTTCAATTGTTACTTTCTCACTACTCTCACTTTGATTTGGATTGTTATCAAAATTTTTACGGCCACATATCATCTCGTTTTTGTGTTCAATCATCGCATCAATCATTTCTATTGTCTCCCCACATTCCAAACGTTTTCGTTCCTCGTCATTAGTCAGAATTTTTTCCTTCTGCAACTTTTCATCTAAAGTACATTTTTGTTCCACTAATAAATCTTTCGTGTGTCGGAGACTTTCTATTTCACGCCGTAATCCTTGTTTACCATCAGAATCGGATATTTTCGCTAGGTCCATTGATTTCTCTCTGAGAACAGAATTGATATGAGAAATTCTTGAACTAACATCCAATAAATTGTTCTTCTCAAGATCAATGCGTGCACGAGAAATCGCACGCTCATCTTCTGACTCCGAACGCATTTCTTGTAGCTTCGATTCAGTCAAGCTGTATTTCTCCTCTAATTCACGTATTTTTTTCTGATCTTCCACTAATTCTGCTTCCAATTGGTCCTTTCTTTCTTCTTCATTTTTTAACTGTCGTTGTAATTTTTCCATCTGTTTCTTTGACGAATTCAACGATGTCTCTAATTCCAATACCTTCCTTGCTGAATCACCAGCAATTTGTCTAATCCTCTCAATATCTAACAAACGTTTCTCATAATGTATCGCGATGTTGGTACATAAATCCATTTCGCGTTTGTGTGTATTTTCATCCGTATTGCGACACGTTGATTTTTCAACTTGTGTCCATCTTGAATTGATAAACTCTTTCTTGATCTTCGAGCGTTTACGATTTAGTTTTTGTTTGGCACCGGTTTTGCACTCAGAATTCTTAATGATATCACCAATAAATTTTTCTTTCATTCTTCTTGTGAATTGTAGTTCTCCCATTTTCTTGTGACATTCGTTCATTTCTGACTGGATCATCTTTACTTTTATTTGTTTCGCTTCTTTCATGCCCAACATTTTAAAATGTTTCATCGGCTCTGTTGAGTCTCCACTTTTCAAAGCATCAATCAATATGTCTGGAGAATTATCTTTCCTATTCGTTTCATTAATATTACAAATCATCGGGTCTATGTTACTTTCGCGTTGAATTTCTTCAATCTGCGACCGCATTGGACATGGTTTAGCTCCACCATTAAAGACAATAACTTCATTACACATCTCTGAGCCTGGCAACATCGAATTTCTCCGTGAATGTGGATTCCTTATTGGTATTGGTTTGATAATAGGTACATAATCGTTGTTGTTGTTCACTGGTGGTGCACCAGCTGAAATAATCGGAAGACTACGATCTCGCAATCCAACCTCCATCGTGTCGATTATTCGGTCAGTCTCGATTTTAAATTTATTCATACATTCATCAAGTTTCTCGTGGAAGTCTGGATTTTCTGAGCTAACATCACTTTGATCTTCTTCCTCATCGTCATCCTCATCCAAATCTTCTTCTTCATCGTCATCGTCCTCGTCTTGATCGTCATCTTCAGACATCTCGTTTTCCGAACTTCTGCAGGATTCTGGAATATGTTCAAACTCGTTCAGATTCGCAGATTCGTCGGTTCTCTCATCAGTCTCGGTAACTTCTTCGATACGTTCTAATGATCGTCGAGTATTTTCCGTGAATCCTGGTATACTCGCGGATTCATCACTACTACCAATACATTCTTCATATTCCTGTTTCATGCAAAGCCACTGTTCGATCTGATCCTGTTCATTGTGTGGCAGCATATTACTTGCCACAAGTTTATTGAATAAACCTTCGGCATTTGACACAAGTTTAGACCACTGTGTTGCTGCAAATTCCAAACGGAATATATCGGCACTTGAACTTCTCTCACCTGATGTTGCAGTTGTTGTCGTATCATGGGTATCATCTCCAGTATGTTCACTCTCCTCATCACGATTGTCATTGCGTGAATATGATTCCTCTAAATACTGAGTGTAACAACGATGATTTTCCAGAACATTTTGGGGATGAATCCATGATCCATAATGCATCATTGTGTTGGAGTATCTGACAGTAGAAATATCACTCACGCTTTTTTCTCCCTGATATGGAACAATCAAATATTAAATCATTTCCTCACCCTAATTATATGTACGCACTGTCATCAAATTCAATTGTTAACTCACCACAATCGATTATATCTAGTTGACTCCCGATCTTAGGCCGAGTACATGAGAATTCACTCAAAAATAATCTAATTTCGTTGTCAAAAAACATCCTCCATCTTCCAATAGACCATCTTCTCTCCATTCTCTTTATTTCTCACTCTCTCGTCTGAAATGCGCCATCCCCTACTTTTTTTCATTTTTTCATATTCAACATCCATATCGATAGTCTCAGTCGGTAAGAAAAATACTGAATGTAACCGCAGATGACGCTACTATACATGTCGCCATTTTGATGTTCATAATTCGCGCCATTCGCCACGGACGCCATCGTCATTCGTTCTGTGAGGTACCTGTGCTACTGGAGCAATTCGTGATGATTCTGCGGCGAAAACTGCAATAGATCGAGAAGATAGAATACGTCAATGAACAACACACGTTAATTACTGCAATATACTAATAGTGAGTGTCAATATAACAGTTCAAATATAAAAACATGTAATTACAACAAATTCGCGCGCGCATTGTCAGACCATAAAATCGACGTTCTTTTCATCTTTCTTTATCTCACTTGCTCACATTCTACACAATAATCTCTACTCTCTCCCACTGCTATGATCATTGCTGTATCTGTCTCTGTTTTGTTTGTGTTGTTAAGTACCAACTGGTTGTTTCGCTTTCATTCTGTCAGTTGTGCACGTGGATTGGTTGTGGAAGGATGTAGTTGTCACGTTTGTTCATTGCAAATATTGTGTATCTATTATTTATAAATAATATTGAAAAAGGTGTGCTAATGTAGGGGACGAATTGATTCACATAACCAAGCAGCACCGAATGAAGAAGATAGCACCGTTTGCAGAATTTTCACCGTCCTGGGATTATTCCCATTGATATAACGGCATATCCCATGAATGATGGAGCGTACAAAATAATGGCGATAAAAGATGAAGTAAAAATGTTTTGGTGTATCGTGTGCATCCATTGATTGATTCACTACATCAACAGAGTTGTGCTTTCACTTCTTTAGGTATACTTTTTATTTCAAACATGATATAACTTCCGTATATTTTATATGCTCGCGGATTCATTTTGTATTGTCAGTGAATCAAAGTGCATTGACTCACAATAGAACGCGCTCGAAGAGGTGATAACAAGATAAGCTTAGATATAAAACCGATTAAATAAATTGTAGAATAAAACTTATGGATATTTGAAGAGTATGAAATGTTGTGATCGAATCAGCTAAATTGGATTTTTGTTATTAATTTAATGGCAGCCCGTCTGGTGAGTTAATGGTATGAACTGTACCAACTGGGTCATGGTGGTGACGTAGTTCTCTACCTACATCATCTGGGAATTTGATCGATAAATGTGTAACGAGGTGAAAATGTGAAAGGCCATCGAGGTTGAGATTGATGTAACTACATGTTGATGTGTAGGTGATTCACTGGTAAATTATCGCAAAAACCGTAGAGATTGGACTTGTTTCATGCCTTGCTTAGATATTCAAGACTCGGTGAAAGTTTTGGACCTTATATGTATCGGGATTGTGTTGAAACAATGCGAAATGTTTCATGTAATTGATGATTTCAATGTAACGTTGACAATTCCATGCTACAAAAATAGAAACATTTCTCATTCATTATGTTCATGCGCTTCGTATTTTTAGAAATTAATGGCTGGGTCATTAGTGTGATGAAAGCGTATGCGAACAGTAATAACAGACCATATTCTTTTTTTTTCCACTCAGTGGAAGCAGGTATTTTCCATTTGATTCTCATCTAAAATCCATTTGATGACATTTTGTGCAAATTTATTTATTTTTGTGATAAGAAGTTGCTGAGTCACCGATACAATCGTAGATCATTTTTCTCATGTTTCATTAGGGAAAAATGGGGGCTATATATTCATAAAAAAATTCCTTTTTTCTTTCTTCTGTTGACAATATCTTGAGCAACTCTACGAGTATGTACGGTGCGTAAGCAGTGCACATGCCGTGACCAATAATTATATAATCACAGTGCTGGCTTTCTAGTTGAATATATAAATGACGCAAAATTTGTATTTCGATTGATCATCAATCGACTGACCTATCCATCAAAATAGAATTTGCTATGTGACTAAAATATGCGTAATTGAGAATCCAATCGATTACGGTGTTTTCCTTTTCTCACACAGAAGATTATAATGTTTATAATTGCATTCTTCTCTCTTGCAATTCTAATGTTGACATTCTCTGATATAGAATTCAAAGATGACACTGTATGTTTGCTATTCTTATCATGAATGCGAATTATGTGTCCTAAAGACATTACGATATTGATAATGAACTAAGTGGCGTTTGAGAAGAGCGTGAAAAAAAGAAGAATTGCGATAATGATTGTGGGCATGACCTATCATTGATCTCCTCTCTACAACACTTGGATATTAAACACACTGAATAACATAAATATCTACACCTTTTTTATTTCGAGTATAAAAACATTCATGCATGACATGTTGATGAAGGCAAAAGGATATTGTTATTGTGGAGTGTTTGTGTATTCCAATAGAACTGGAGAAAAGGAACAATGACAGGAGAATAATTTCAATGTATACTCTGCTTTGTTGATAGGCGTTTATTTATTTCATTTCAATGCAAAATGGTCAGTTGCAGTTGTGATGTGATGGTGAAATGTGCGACAATTTGAATACTTCAACAACAGCCAATATTTTTCGTTCAATCTTTCTCTGCTTTTCTGTTTACAGTAATGGCGAAAAATCAAGCGGCCATGTCATCGGTAGCAGCAGATTCACGTCCAACAGCACCGCCACCATCGCCAACTGCACTTCCTCCAACGTATGAGGAAGCAATCGCTCAGTCGAGGGCAATGACAAATCCATCGATCAATGCCTCACCATATCCGATAACGGATACCCGGTTGTCCATCTCCACCCCTTGTAAGTGAATTCCTGCACACCACTCTTTCATATCAACACACAAACATATCGATTTATTTATATGCTCTCGGGACGATTAAAAAATTTGTCATTGCTGACACATGATCCTTGATGAAAAAATGTTACAGAAAAATCTCTGCTGATTGATTTATCAATTATACGGTGTTTTTCACTTGTACGCATTCACAATTTATCGTGGAGAGTTTTCATTTCAATTCTCCCGGCGTTTTATCGCAATTATTTATGATCATTGAGTGTTGTCTATTATTTTGAACGTTCTGTGTAATCATGAATATGAAGAAATGCACATCCTCATCATGTCCATCCTATATTTTTTATTTTATTCCCACGGTAAGTCATCCTTTGATATTCCCAGTCATTTTTATTATCAATTTTTATTGCCATATTCATTCTGTTAATAAATACATCAGCGCGTTGTGTTTGTTTTTCGTCTGATAGACTCGAATGGGAAATACAGCGGAGAAAGGAATAACAAATACGTCAGTATATACAGAAACGCTTCGGGGCTATCCGGTTTTGAAATCTCTGACAGTACCTCGATAGTTCACTCACACTTCACTCAGTCACTCACTCATTCGCTCTCTCGCCCACTCATGTCATAGTCTACTGAGTGACATATCACATGAACGTATCGCTGATACTGAAGTTATCTTTTCGGTCAGCGATATTGAACTTTCCGCCCTCGTCAGCGATTGAAGATATGTTCAGTTTGGATAAACGGTCGAGGGGTTGAAGGGGTGGAAGGGAACGGGACATTCACAGTGAATTATATTCACCATATTGCACATGAAACTTTGTTTCAACGGGAAAATGTAGAATTTCAGATTGGTAAGGATTCATATCTCCCTTGCACATAAACATCGTGATGGGTGATTCGAATTTATCGTATGGAACATGAATTTCGCAATGAAAAATACGAGCAATATATTTTTTTTTCATACGTTTTTCACTTCGCTTAAGTGACGGTATACAATGAAACAGTCGGGAGCTATTTGATTATTTTATGATAGTCGTATGTCGTTATTGATGGTCATTAATTCCTGAAGAACTCAATTGCAACGGAAGTGAATAATCCTGGTAGTATTCTTCTTTTCTTGAACCTTCATTGCCATCATCACTTGTTTGTCCTCCATGCATTGAATCACAGGTATAAACATGCACACTCGTATGACGATGGAATGAGAATTTCTACGTATTATTCTAATACAATTTTAATGAAGAGCGGAATATTTTTTACATTTGCAGATGTACAACCGGTGGTATATGCGCCAACAAATTCTGATGGACCTATTACTTATGAACCACAGCCAGCTTATAGTAGCTCACCACCTTCTTATCCAATTACAACCGAAGCAAGAGCTTCACGAAGACCTGGCACTTATATATTAGCACCTAATTCAGTTAAGATGCAATGCCCATCATGTTTAGCAGACATAAAAACTTCCACAGTTTCAGATCATCAGCCAATGGCACATGTATGCTGTCTTATTCTGTGTATTCTTGGGTAAGAACTGTCACACATATTGTATTCGACTAGCGATCAAATTCATGACCTCGAAATCAATATCAAAGAGTATGGTAGTGTGTATCGAGTTAATTATCATTTGTTTCAGGTGTTGTCTTTGCTCGTGTCTACCGTACTGTATGAGTGTTTTTCTCACCGTACATCATACTTGTCCACGTTGCAAAGCTTATATTGGCACGTGGAAAGGATTGAATTCACCACGACGTCTCATATCAGTCAGAGGCAGAAATTTACCATGAGATATTCGAATGAATGAATCGTATATTGAGACATTTACTGAGTTGAATCTCCAACGAAGTAGAGCCAGTGTCGATAGCAAAACGCACAAACTGAAAAACGAAAGGCTAAGATTGCGTGTTTCAAAGTCATTAGATAGTGTTTTGTTTTTGTTCCACGTACGCTCGAAGTGAAGGAAACTCGTTCTGTTATTGACACCTATCAGGTGATCAGGCATTTGATGAATAATATCAGTGTTCTGTTGCTTCCTTATCATCGTTTACGTCATAAGATAGAGGCAATATAATCGTCTACTCAAGGAATCCTCGAATTTATGACCGTGACATGACATCGTTGGTTCAAATTAAAATGCGAATATAAAAAAAATTGTAAATTGGACAAAATTATTCTTTTTTTTTTATACATTTCTTCTTCTTCATTAATTAAGGTATTATATATATA
>JABMBR010007134.1:0-54986 GCA_018881525.1 Meteorus sp. PSUC_FEM 10030008
ATATATATGTGTGTAAGTCTTTCAAAAATTTCTAGTGTGAACGTTTTGTTAGGTGGTCGATAAAATTCACACGATTCTCTTGAGGAATTCATCCAAAAGTTCGTTGAGTAAATATGACTGTGGTTCTTATTTATTATCCAAAAGTAAATTTGATGTTGACACGGAAAATGTTAATAAATTGACTCATTTTTTTTTTCTGTTCTACTCTTTTTCTATTTGTCCATTGTTTCCTGGTATATTTGATCAAGTATAATGGTAATTGTCGAGAAGTGTCCAAGTCATTAACACAATTACTTAGTGAATTTTGTACTTGTGAAAATTTTGTTCAGAAAAGTTTTACGTGGTGACGGCTGAATAAGGAGCGACATTAATCGAGGTTTGAATACATGAATACAAAATGTTTGCGCCAGTTTAACTCTCGTATTGGTCTCTCTATCTTTTGGTAGTAGAATTACTATCCATTGCACTCTTTCTCGTTCACTTTTCTCATCCAAACCTTACTGTATATATATCACATGTAATCGTAGTCATTCGTTGAGTATTTTCATCGAATATTTCAATGATAACTTCGTCGATGGTGTAAAAAAAATCTACTTTCATAACAATTTCCATAAAGATTTTGTACTTTTTTAATAATGACAATTACAGGATCAACAATTTCTTCAAAAATTGATTTCACTTCTTCATTACAACAACAAATAAATCTTTTCGGTTGATCAATACTTTTTTAATTGTTAAAAACAATAGCAGCAACTATGCACAATGGATGAATTTTATGATGTCCATAAGAATCTCGGAATTATTTTATTGATTACTTTGTATTTTGCAATTACTAACTAATTATCCACTGATTTTATTTTGTTGTAGTCTCGAATGTTCATCGTGAAGTCTAATATACTTCGCAATATTGTTTCTAATTCAATAAATTACACCAAATAAATATAATACACAGTATAATTCAATAACTTTTTATATAATGCCGATAAATTAATAGAATTACGCTCCGCAGTAAATTGGGGAAACGAATGTATTAACCGTTAGGTCATGTATGCCACACAAGTTTGGCCGGCAGTAAATTGTCGAAGGTGTACAGTAAACATCCGATAAAACACTCGTGACATTGACTATTCGCCCAGTTACGTAAAATAATGCCACGTACATGTGTATAAAGTCTCTGGAGATGAAAGCGACTCGATATTCAATAAAGTGTCTCACAAAATCCAGATCTAATTACACAACGTCACATTAATATCACTGTACACCATGTTTCATCCCTCTTTAACAATTCCTCATCTGTTATATCGATTTTTATTTTTATCCATACCAAATCGAGTCGAAAGTAAATATTTATAAACTCATTCGAACTGTAAATTAAATTTTACCCTCTCCGTCTTTATCACAGTGTTGAAATGAATATTGGAAAAATATTGACTGCAAAACCAAAGCAACGATAATATAAAATAAATGTGGATAAAATGTTTATTTTGGATATTTGAAAAGCAACAGTAATTTAACTATGCGAAATTAATTTACCGCGATGAATTGTGTTTACTGAAGCATTAAAAACTTTAAATGCATGTCATGAACATCGAACAATGGCCGAACATACTTCCGTTTCAAGTATGTATTTTGGTGGAGGAAATAATTCACGTGCATACAAGCTGGCTCGTGCGCGGTTGCCTGTGGTCAGTCGGAGAGGCTCCAGCTCCGTGGACAATTATTGTTCAACTTTAGGGTGAATGGGAGTATTCATGGCTCTTGGAATATTTCCAGAATTTTTGAGCATGTGTTTAATTTACAGTTTGTCACACAATATAAAAATAATTTCACCAGAATAAATAATAAAATGTAGAAGTGCCAAGTTAATATTTAATCAGACAAAACATGCGATGATGGGTTTACTTATCTTCGTCTTTTATTCTATTTATATCAAGTCAAAATAAAAAAATGGTCTGTAATTTGAAGAGCAATTAATGTCCGACCATTAAAATCACGCGCGAGATTGGCGAGATTGGATTTATCGATCACGAAAGTCGTTAAAAGCGCCGACGTAAAGCTGCCAAAGCTTCGTGTGGCTCAACGAAACTCTGTGGTGCAATATCCTATCCTACTCTCACCCCCACTCACAGTAGCAGTTTCATTTGGGAATTGAGTGTTTGCACGTTCGTTACGGATTGCCTATTCACGCGATAAAATGCGTCGATATGGGAACTGAATGTTTGTCAGGCGCCATGCTTCTTTCATGATTTATATTTTGTTAATGTATTATGTTTATTTACATATGAACATTTCATTCGATAATTATTGTACTGTATTTAATTGCTGTAATTAAATGTATGTACAATCCTCAACATTATGTTTGTGAATTAACAATTGTTGGATTTGTGTATTTGTACTGATAAAGCACGAGATTTGATCATTTGCAATGTGTCAATTGCAATAATTTCAACCCCTGTGTTCGATTATCGTTTACATTTTTGATTTTAAATCCTTTCATTTAATTATAGAGAGCGATAAATTGTTGATCTCGAATCATAACGGTTGATGACAATGTTGATATAGAAAGGAATCCTGTGGGTTATGTATCGCGATATTGCAAATATCCAATGTCAAACAAATAGTCCAACAATGAATAATTGGATAATGGGCATTCCCAAGTAAACAATAAACTGTAGTGGTTGAAGAATTGCTCATTAACTATTTGTCAAATTAAAAAGCAGAAATTATGCGAATGAATTTATCTTTGAGAGAAAAAATTTTCATTCATAACATCGAAATCCTCGATGCCTTTTTCAGAGTTTATAAAAATTTTACCCACAATATTTTGAATGGTTGCAAAATAAAGTTTTGGGTTCATCTCTCTTCAAGCTCGTAAATTACATTTTCATTTCAACCTCGTACAAGACATATGAACAGTCAAATAAACTCTCGTATTTTTGTTTCAGAAGTTCTGAAGCTGGATGATGATAATAGAAACGTTTAATCTGCAACAATATTAATCTCAAAATTAAAGTAACATATTGGAGTATTTATTTTATTATTATTCATTGAAGAAAATATTTCGTCAGGTCGTGTCATGGTAATTTGTGGATTATTCAATTTGAAATCAGTTTAGAGAATCCGTCATGGATGATTGAAAATATTTACTCATGGAATGAACGAACATTAAATAAATCATTTTATCAGTCGTACATTCCTGGTGAAATTTTAATTTAAATTATTTTGACTGATTGTAAATTGAACACTTTGCCATGAAACAATAATCGAATTCCAATATTCCATTACAACAATTTATAAATTGTTTTCCCGACAAAACCACATAACATACGTAAAAAAGGCGATAGAAGATGTCACAGCCAGTCCACACATCAATCAATTGACCACCAAGTGACTGTGCGATGCTGTACATCAGTTGTCACTTGTCCAACATCACACTACGAGTACAACTCGGTTTGCAACATCGCCACTGGACGTATTTGATTTAAATGAAACATTTTGAATTAGAGCATATTCCATTTGGTCAACCTGAACTGCGACATTTCAGTATATGAAATCCTACACTCATTATAACACAGCCAGAAGGTCATTTAGTTCTCCATCGTGTTTCGCAAAATGAAAGAAAAAAAAAATTAAACCGTAGCATCTCATTTTTACTTTTAAAGTTTCGCGAGCGATTTAACTCTGCAGATCATTCAACACAACGACAGAAGACATTGAAAGATGACTTTTCATATCAACTGAATTTATGTACATAAAATTCATTCCCAAATAAAAGTCTTTTATAAATCGAGAGAGAAAAATTTTTATTATAAATTCATCGTCATCCCCATATGAATCAATATGAATTTAAAAAATGAAAAATGATTGAAATCCAATTAAAATAGGAAAATTATATTTTCAATCAAATATTTAGTTCAATTAAAAAGGCATTGCTGCGATTTCTATCACGATTATTCACAGAATATTAATTTGAATGAAAAAAAGAAGGAATATCACCTCATTTCCAACGATTATTTTCAGTATATAGATTTTTTATCTGGATATTGTTGTATGTTGTATTTCCTTTTGTTATTTCATCATGTTGGTTGGTGGTTGCACAATTGCATGTACGGCCGAGTAGTGAAACAAAGGAAATGTTCTTGAAGGGTGATGAAGGTTCGCAGTAGAAGGGTGACGGTGCGAAAACAGAAAATGATGAGGTGAGTGAACAGAGAAAAACAAGGTGTAATGAGATTGTCTCGAGTGCCATTGACAACGTTTCACATCACAAAAGATGCATCTTATCAAATATATCAGTTATAATTCGTTAATATCATTATTTCAGGTACCAAAGCTTTCATGCATTGCAATAATTAAAAATACTGAGTTGGATGAAAAATATTATTTTAAATCACAGATGAAAATGATATTTGGTAGAATTGCTTTCCACGATCAAATGGTTGAAATAATTTTTGATATGGAGCTGCAGGAAGGATAGACAGAGATCAACGTATAGAGTATGCTTTATTGCACGCTGTGATTAAATTGAAAATGCGTCACATTTCCATGCGCACGTTGAATCAGATTATTTTAAGCGGTTAATGACGATATCAAATCGTAATGGATTATTGAAAGATTAATTGATGGAAGTTTCTGAACCCATCAACTATATCCGCGTTCGACGTTCATTAAACTTCGTCCAGGTGCGAACTTGTATCTGCTCATTCTTATCAGTACCAAACTTTGTGTAAAATTAACCTAATTTTATGCAGACTTTCTCTTTTTTTTTATTAATCCTAGTCAGAAGTTATGATCACGCTATGAACAATTATGAAGGATGATTCAGAATGAATCTGTTCCTCTTTTACACAATTCGTTACTCAACCAACTTTAATCTGATATTAGTAAAATCCAAATGTTTGACAATTGAAAAAAATTCAAAATATACAAAAGGAAATTTGCCATTTTACCTAATTGTTGATTGAAAACATGCGATGAAAGGAATTTCTACGTTTTGTTCCTTGGAATCTTTCAAATATTCAAAAGTCTTTATAGCAAATCTAAAATCTATAAATTGTAGGTTGATTTGGGGTTAGAAAATTTTACATGTTGTACTGTTTATCAGCGTGACTAAACAATCCACTTGTGTTCAGTGAGGTCCGTTCGTATAACAGTGATGGAGAGATTAACAGCGGGGGATTGCCAAGAGATATTCAAGCGAGCTTACTAGTAGTTATTTCGTTGCACGATATAATGCTCAAAGTTTTATGTTATAACTTGGTGAATAACAGTTATTACTGTAATGAATGAACAGTGGAACTGCAAAGATAGTATTTTGAACAAAAATAAAAAGCAGATAGAGATATACAATCACACAAAAATCAACGATTGTTAATGTAAAAGGTTTTCTGTGGATTTAAGTTCAAAGTTTTCAATTCAACCTTTGATCTTTTTCAAGAATTAATACTCGTTTGTATACAGGTCATTGCGTGAATCAATTCAATAGAAATCTCTACGAAGTTGTAGATACCAAACGCCGATGTGTTGCAAAGTTCTTGGTTTGGTCGATACTGAGGTTGAATTAAACCCATGAACTCCATACGGTACACTTTGCACTTAATTTTTACTCTCTCAAAAAAATCTCATTGACGAAGCAACGATTTACACCAACTCAAACTTTCCTATGAATTGAATTGTATGATGTTATTTACATTCCACTTTCTATGCTTGGATGTTAACTAAACATAACCTATTTTAATATTTCTTGAGTGAACATTCAAATTTACTTAGAAAATCGGATTTTTAACGCAGTTGTCAAATGTGACTTTACACATTCGTGAAGTAGTTGGATTCATGGGAACATTTTATTGCTCTATTTCCAATATTTCTTTGATCTTTCCTATATTTATGATCGCTCTCATAATAAATTCAAGATCGTGATGTTGACAAGAAGAAATGAAGTTCATGGTAATAATTCATTAAAATGTGCTTCGATAATTTTATCGAATTATTTCGTTCAAACACTTGAAAAAAGACACCTTAAGATCGGTTATAAATGGATGATGATAAATATTTAAGTGACCGAATGAATAGTGAGACTTAATAAACAAAAAATTTTGGATATTGTCAATGAGGATTAACATCCGCAACAGCAGATTAGAGTAAATACATGTGGCAGTGTGGCGAATTAAAGTGGACAATGAGTTGAAATTCGAATTGATGGCGATCAGTTTTTCTTTTTCATTAACTTCAATAGCTACTGCTGGAATGCACTTGACGTTTTATATTATTTACATTGAAAAATAAAGTGACGAGACACTGATACGAGTCACATTGTTCCACAAACACGTCCAATTTGGATGTAAACACAGATGTGCACACACCCCATGTAAACAATTCAACATCTGCAAAACTAGATCACTCGAAAACTGTATTGATTGTAATTAACTTGATATTCCATCCAGAATTCAAGTGATGACTAGTCATCAGCTAATGACGTAAACGTTGAATCATCTTCAACAGTCTATGTAAATGCGATGATTATGATTTCAATGGAGATGAAAATGATCTACAAACCTTCACTCTTTATATCATCATTATCGATAATTAACCATTTGATTGATCGGTGAGTAAAATTACTGACATTTTGCTTCAAACATTGGCCAGTGTTCAGTTACACTTCATGAATTTCACGATAATTCGCCTGAATCAATCGATCAGATGAACGAAATTGATGAATGAATTATCTTCATACACATTCAGAATGTTCTCAATAACATTAAAGACTCGTCAGTGTATCAAAAGTTTATAACAATTGTTTTACCGCTACTTGTTTAGCTGATTCATCAATCTCACTTTGATTCTATTTTTAATTTATTACCCTGAAACAATTAATAATGACAAACAATTGACAAATATTATTATTAAATAATCGTTTTCATTCATGTCTGAAGAAAATTGATTACATGGAAACGAAAATATTAGAATTTTTGATTATAAATTGCATAAGCTCTCAAAGTCGCTTATGAAACTTCTAAAAGTGTCTATGAGAGAAATTTATAAATGTACATGCAATGGATTATGTTACACATTCATGAATCAAAATATAACTGGCAAGTTGCCAACGTTTGATATGCAGTTGAGGTTTACCACAACATGTCACTGTCAATTTTTCGAGACACATTACTTGATTTGCGGCCGGATTATTATCGACGTGGCTTAAAATCGACACATACACATGTAATATGTGATATAAATACATGCATCACTCATACTTTCCTACACGTCAATCTATATCCCTAATTAATTATCATCCTGGATAAGTGTCGCATATTCGCAATGCCAATAAATTTCAATGTCGGATAACTGCTAGTTTGCATTCGCATATGATATCACGGATCCCTCAACGATCAACATCCATCGTAATTCAGTAGGGACATTTTGTATTGTAAACATTCGACGGAATCATTATACTGCGTCCATTTTGTTTGCTATGAAAATTATTCCCCTTTTATTTTTTTTTATTTTGATATTGACTTTTATCCAGAAAATAGTCCAGAATTTTTTTGCTCAGTGATCATCACTCGCAAATTTTGATAAATCCAGCGTTCTATACTAAATTTTGTCAATTATTTTTGAGTTTTGTGAGAATAATCAGTTGCTAAGTTGGTTACCAAAGTGAATTCAGTATTTTTTATTACTAACAAAAGTGGAGGAATTTGTAATTGTAAAAATGCGATCATGCAGCAAATATTCCATCACATACAAATTGAATTAACATTTATTGTCATAATTAATAATGCGATACGTGTCGTCGCAGTTCAATAATACTTTAATGAAGTTGGGAAGCAGCACGCAATCTCCAAATTTAATCCGATCAATCTCAAAGTCCGTCAACATTTTGGTTCATAGTTTATGAAGGATTACCAAGGTTGTGATTTCAGTGAACATTATATTCTTCCCTTCGGTTGTATCAATTCTCGTACAAAAAAATTTCTCTTCCATTGTGCATTTCACTGCGATCCGAAAAAGCTGTACAGTTTGAATTGCAGAGTTACTGAATGGATATCACAAGCCCAGATTCGATCTTCCCGTCAAGGGTGCTACGTCTACTCTAATTACAGTTCCAGGCACGTCAAGTGGAGAGTTTGACATCAACACTATCTAAGGTCTTGATCACAATCATCTACTAGAGATTCTCACAAAGTCAGATTCCTCTCACACCGAATGAAACATTTCGAATAATAAAAACTTGTTATTTTTTTTCCACTCATTGACGACCCATTAGAATAATCAAAATTTTATTCAGTTGTCGATTCGAAGAAATCGCAATTGGAGGCAAATCCAACTTGCTCATCTTCTATGTAGCATTAGAATAAATTCTGTCTAAAGTTTATTTCAACATTTTGATATCATTAATTCTTTCAAGAATTTCATTTGAAAATGTTTAACTCGAATTCGTGACGTGACTGAAGATTTATCAAGATGATATGAATGTTTGATACTCCTTAATGGTTTCATGAATCGCAGATTCAAACCAAACATCTTCAATTTTCCATAACATTAGAAAAATATTTTCATTCCATTATGTAGCACGAAAAAAAAAAAAAATTCAAGAATAAACGTTTCGGTCTTCTTTTCACTATCAACTTATTTCACACTTCAAGTATCCAATCTGTCACGGGAAAAATTCATGTGTCTCGTATGATAAAAAAAATATTCTGTCTCTAGAGAATCACCTGAAATCTACATATTCAATGTTGAATAAGTAAATGAGTAAATATTGTATACTTACTCGAGCAAGCGCAACAGCCGGAAAAGTGTCCCACGCGAGTTCCGCTTCTTCACCAGTATTTCCGCGTCGCTGGCCAAAGAGTATTCTCGCAGCAGTAAGAGTGCTTGTGCCCATACCATCACCAACAAAAAGTACAACATTTCGGGCCTCACCAGCAGGTGGTGATGTGCCTGTAGATGTTGCTGCCGCTGCCGCTCGTATTCTTGTTTCGATATTCCGCATTGCCGCATCGTACCACACGTTTCTCTCTGTAAAAAGAGTCATGGCATGTGAATATATAGAATGTGTATACTTCCGTTGGGTGAATCATGATGCGTTCGCTCGACATACTTCATAAATCTTAAAGTAGAGTAGGTATTATGTTGATGCGCGAATATACTGCGCAGCGCGCCGTCACGTTGTAGGGTTTCTACAACCTTCTTTGTGCTTGACAAGGGAGAGTTTATTGTATCACAAACATTTCTGACTTTAAGTGAATAATGGATACGAAGAAATGTATGCATCAAGCAGTCATTTCAGAGACTTTCTCAGCTTTTCTTCTTCTTTTGTTGCTGGAGCAAAGTCTTTGATCGGGCTTAATAACGATATTGAATTTTTTCACAATTGTCATTCATCACAGAAGAGCTGAAGTTGTCAAAGACATAATTCACGTAGTAACATTCCTTGGATTTTCTATTGTTATTTATTTATTTGATAGCTCATTTTTCATTTCACAATAAAAGTCAATTGTTGTATTGTTATCCACATAACGATGTCTTGATAAATGAAATTGGTATGGAAAAGTTAATAAGATTTAGGTTGCTATTGATATTGATCTTATGAATAGAGTTCTCAAATGTTCTCAATTTATTTTTGATGAGACCCTTTCAATTCTCCTGATAAACTGAGAATTTTCACGTAGAGTTTGTTCACTCCATTAATTGCAAGAAAATGGTCCAGTTGATGATTAATTCTTTGTCATGTTTGACAGGGTATGAGAATTATTCACCTTTTGCTCTCTTTGTATGATAATGGAGTGTTCAAAGATTTCCTGTCATCAAATCTGTTGTTACATTCTTAATCAGATGCTCCTGAGCAAAATAGTCAATTCAAATTCATTTCGAATGATCCACATTGAAGTCCCACACTGCCACTTGTGGGAAACATAAAAATTCTTCATGCTTACAGTTTCTTCACATGGACAGGGTAAATATTATTGCTTGATCAAATCAGTTTACATTCAGAAAATATTCACATGACTACTCAACATTCATATGAAATTTAACATGTGGAGTATCCGAATGCAGAAATAGCTTGGGAATTTTTGATCGGATCTGTTGTTGAGGTCATGGACAGATTTAATTGTGCGGATGATTAACGAAACAGAATATATTAGGTAAACTTTAGGACAATGATAAACAGGGGTAAGGAATCTGAGAATGTTCAGTAGACACCGAGGCTTGCCAGAATTTACCATGATGACTATTGTGATAGTTTCCAGTTTTTGAAATCAGTTGACATAACGATAATTTCTATCTCATCCACATTGGAGATGCAGACGCCATTTTGTTGAATTCAACATTTTGCAAAGTAGTATTATCCTACCCTTTTACATGATATCAAAGGAATATTCTGTACCATGTGAAAATCTCGTCACATAAGTTATTATAATTTGTAACATTAGATGGAGTTAATATTGAAGATAAATCGTGTATCCCTCCACAAAGACAAAATTCATAACGAAAATATATCTCGAAATATGAGTATCAAAAAAACTGGAAACTACTAAAAAGGGATGAAAATTTTTTCAGCTTATCCTTCTGAATTAACCGATAAATCATTCATCATTCAATGGACTCGTTCTCTCTCGTTTTCAGTTTATTCTTTGTATGATTTCGCCATAATGAACCTCTCCAAATCCTCATTGCATAAAGTAACTTCGGAGAATTACTTCGAGTAAAATACGAATATATTTTCTCTAAGATGAAATGATATAGCAATTCGAATAATTTTCATTATTCATACCCAAATATTTCGTATAAATCATACCAACAAATTTTTTTTGTGGTTGTATAGACTTAATTTTGCAATATAACTCTCATAGAAATCATACTCAGTAAATTAAACACGGTACGAAACGAAGAATTTCATATCATTATTAAATTCTTTATCCCATCAAGCATTAAACATGCGCTGCAATGAATTTTTCATTTCAACGATGCAAAACCAACGGGTATCAACACTAAAGCACAAAGAAATAACTCCACCCAAAATAAATATGCATGAAATACGATTTTATTGCTGACTATATTTATAAAAAAAATTATACAGAGGAGCTTTAGTGGTTCTTGATAAATCCTCTGTGCAGAGACATTTCCATAAACTTATACCGCGCCATGAGTTCCTCTACAAGTTCGTAACTATTTCTACGACATTACATTCCAACAATATATATCATCGTAACCAATCGAGCTTACGCTAATGGCCAAGTTTAATACATTATAACTCTGGAACCCATCATACTATCCCATATAGCACTTCAAACCAGATTATACATGACCCAATGATGCAAAATGTACTTCAACCGCGTGATTTACTCAGAGAGACACTTCCACAACCGAACACGATAATTATCAGATCCAACTCAACCAACAATATCACGAGCGTATTGAAATGAATGAAAAAATTTATCTGCACATTTTTTCCAACCAACCAACCATCTCAGAATTGCTTTCATCAATGTATTCCTCATGTTGAAATTGTCGCGTTCATGGGAAATGTAGGAGTTAAGACACCCGTCCTCCTTCATCAATTTATACCATGTTACTTCCCACAATATTATGTATACGACCTTTATAACACCACCATACCTGTGATGTCACCAACCTGCTAACTGGACCGTGTAAGAAAATAGACTTTATCGTTGCCAAGCAGTAGCAGACAATGAGACAAGACCCCACTAATCCTATATACCCACACAACTTTTGGTATAACATTGATGTTCGACTATGAACACGATAAATCCTTGTTTACTCAGCAATATATAATTAACATTGAATAAATTATTAATAACTTTGTTCACATGGACAGTTGCGATACTGAATCAGCAGTGAAGCATTTTTATGTCTAACACTTCAGTTACTCATCAGTTTTCAGTTCATTGTCATTTGATATTATACATGCGTAATTAGGCGCTTACTATTTGGTGTGCAGTCGATCAGTATTATAGGAGGTTCAAGCGCAAATAGTACGTAATTGTCATTGTTGATTATTTATAGTGACAATCGATTTGGATGTGTGATTGCCTGATTGAATTTAATGATTGGCATGTTGAGTTCGAATACAAGTCAAGTTACAATTCTTGGGAATTTTTATTTTGAGTTGTAATGTTAGTTGATGTTTTGGATTGAATTGTTTTATAATGCAGATGGACGAGATAATTTTTGATATAGACAAACAGAAAAATGGGGTTGAACATGCAGAGTTGTATGGTTTGACTTCATCAATGTTGATAGTAAGATCTAACCAGGAAGGCTCATCGAGGAACATTCTTGGAGGAACGATACTTGTTACGGATTATACATGAAGTTTTTACTGTTTCGTTGTGTCAGGTATTGTTGCATGACAATATTTATAAGGTTTAATGCATGTGATATTTCTTGAGGTAACTGAAAGTTACGTAAGCACTGATATCAGTTTCACAGAGAGTTATTATGATTTGGGTTTCTTTGATGTGGAGAATGAAGGAAGAACTTGGTTGGTATTGATTGGTTCAAGTGAACAGGTAGAAGATAATGATCAGTACTGAACATCAACTGTAAAAGATTCTGAAGTATCAGTAATAGAAGAATATGACCATTGAAGTATCAATTGTCAACAATGTCATAGATAACCTCTATTTTATGAATTTTTCTGAGTCTTGTTCGTTTTATTCTTCATATCATTATAATTTTATGCAAGACATCGATAAAATTCAAGTTACTGCAAATTATTCTGCAACAATTCTAACATTATCGTTATACGTTTTCTTGGAAACTTCAGCAACTATGGATGCAAGTTTTAAAACTCGGAACACTTCTCCAGCATAATCTCAAGATGTATCATTAACAACTTCTTACTTTGAAATTTATAATATCATCGTGCGATTATGCTGTGTAAATGATTTGAAGAAAGTTGAGGAAGATATATTCACCTTTTCCAACAAATCTAGTCAAACCTGATTAACAGAAACATTTTTTGTCACTATACCACTTCACTTTTCATTTGCATTCTCTATTTTAATGGATGAATTCTGATGACATTGACATTTGTTGAATCACGTCGACGTTTTTGTTTGAAACAATTCAGGGTGAGTTGTTAGAGTTTGAATAAGATAAGATTGTACGAAGTGGAATTGTCAACAGTTAGGTGATTGTGTGCATGTACAATGTACATGGTGAAATGGTGGGTTAAAAAGAAATTGACAATAGCCGGGATGGAAAGTGGAAGCGAATGTTCGGTGGTTTCCCGGACGATTAAACGACAGCAGGCAATTCTGTGTGCGACAAAGCGCGAGTTGTTGGATAGGTGCTATATATCTACAGACTTCACTTCTCCCCATATACAACAATGTATCGACCTGTTCAATTGATCAATATACCCATGCGTTTCAGACGTTATTTATCTCCATGAATTTTTCATTCCTCTTCGATATTAATATAATTTTATATTCTCTTCTTTCCCATTCACTCGAGCTACAATTTATGGACAGTCGCTGGAGTTTTGTACGTGCACTTCGTGTGTGTGATAAATATTAGTTAGTTCACTGTAAATTAAACTCCGTATTTCGAGCAACAACTTTGTATTAATGTGAATTATGTTGGGGATATGAACAGTTAATTAGAATTGGAAGAAAAATTGCTACATGAGGGATTATTGCATGTGAGGAATTTACTTTTGATCAGTTATGAACAAAACGTAACTGTTTCGATGACTTGGTATTGACAAATGAATGAAACGAAATGTCATTGCAGAAAATTCCATTTGGATGAGACATTGGATATTTAATAGAATTGATTCCATTCTTGTTCTGTAAGATCTGAAAGTTTTTGAACTAATTTAGTTGTGAGATTTCTTGAAACTTTTTTATACCCAACGTTATTTTTTGGTGTGGTAACCATTGAAACGTATTCATTTGCTTCGTCTTTCATTCTTTCGGACGTGTTTTCAGCTGAAGATTTTTTATTAGTGTCGCATAACAGGGGGGGGGGAGGCTTTCTACATGCGACTATGATGTACGATTCCAATCGTAGTTTTAACACGTTCAACGACGGTGAAATAACGATTTATATAAGTGGAATTTCGCACCATAATTTGGTCTCCAAGGGGGCACAAAATTCATCACCCAATCGTCATAACTCGGCCAAAAATAATCGTGGAGAGTGGTTCAAAATATATTTCTCATCAGGAAGACGAACTCTATACAACGCAATGATGAACATTGCTCCAGCTAGCTTAGAAAGCTACTTCCCAAACGGCTGAGAAAATCGCATTGTTTGCAACTGCGTTACACAGTATTTAGCTGTCTGCTAAAGAATTCATCGAGTAAATCACAAATGTTTTCATAAAATTCATTTCTTATTCTACTCTCCTATAAAGTGCAAAATCTTCAGATATTCTGAACAAGAACTTTTATTGCTACTATGAGAGTATTTGTTCTTATTTCAATTTGTTGCTACTACCGGAACTCTTGCGATTAATTGTCAATGATTTAATTAGATACTTCATTATCCGAGAAATTATTCAACAGTGAAATTGGAAAATAATTATAATGTGATTGGATGATTTGTAAAATTCTCTCGAACTCAGAATGAATATTATCACATACCGAGAGTACAATTGTTGTGCAACGTAATAAAACCCGAATGTTACTCATCCTTGAAATTTCATTCGGAAATTCATGAGTAAAATATTCAAATTAATGAGATATTCAATCTGTTGAACCGATCGTAATTGTTAATTCAACGGATGCTTCAAAATTTCTCTCATGATTTAATATCGTATTCACACTGAGATTATTATTTAGAATAGAGTGAGTAGTCGTTAATATTTCCATGAAAATATCTATATAACACTGTCTTTGTGTGTGTGCAAGTGTGTACCATGATAGCTTAGTTAGCGGAGCATCCGAACGGCTTTAGGTAAAGAGTGTTATCACCGATGCAAATTCCAACCGGGGTAAACATTTTTCTTCCAATTCGTGTACAAACAATTCGTATATCATTTCTCATGGAAAAAAAATTGTCCGGGTGCTATATTGCGTAGAGATTTATACCAATGGAGGAAATTCCAGAGAGACCGACGTTTTTTATTTTGTCGTATTTCAATAAATCTACATTGCAAATTCAAGTATGTTATCTATTATTTTGAAACATTGCGATAATTTTCGATACGTTAATCATCATTGCTGCTTAAAATACAAGAATTCTGCCGATTTTTCATAAATATTTGTGGACATTCAATTTTATCGATCGAACTTCACCACTGAGAATTATTTTGCCACATTTTTGGAATGATTGAAAAATTCGACTTATTAATCTGATGATCGAATTTTAGCAGTTTCCAATATTTTGAAATAAAAAATTGAGCAGTTAGTAAAATGAATTATTATAACTATTGTTATAAATTAAACATCCATCGATATCTTTATTTCCAATTTGAGATTCAGCGTCGAGAATCCGATACATTTTGAATTCATAATGACCAAACAAAGATCGAATTTCAACAATTTTTTCAAATAAATTTTTTACCAATTTCAAGTATTGAACCAATGTGAAATTCATATACGAATTCTGTATGATTCAATAGTGAATATATAATTTCGAATAATTAAACAATTAATACATGAAAACATTGAAATCGATCCATAGCTTGCGCTAGAAAAAAAAACCCCCGACCGCAGATACTCCTCGATGAACAATTCCTCTTCTAAATCTACAAACAAATTCAATCCAATTAACTTAATCACATACAAATACAAAGAGATACAATGTATAGTAATATTTACTTCAAAGAAATGCATATCGAAAAGTAAAGAATTGAGCTTGACTTTGATGTCGCCACAATTTTCAATCGAAAATGCCAATGACAGCACACAGAATTGCAAGATGGCATGAAAGAAAAAAAAAAGAAATCAAATGTAGACACGTATAAAAATTGTTAGAGGAAAAATATATGTCACTTCTGTGATCACAAAGGATATATTGTTATACGCAGTGGGATAATGGATGCACAAAAGCTGCAGTATATGAGAGTATAAATTTTAACAGAGAGATACATATAAATGTGTGTGATGTATGGTATACTGCATTGTAAAATATGGGTTAAATTGCGAATCGTTCAAACATTTTTAGCTGAACATGTTTTTTCTCAATTTAGAAAACGTAACAAAACATCAATGTTGACCACTCCATATGTTCCTGATAGATCTACGATGTCTTTAAATGACATAAAAATGCAGAATGTAATTTTAAAAAATATTCTAAGAATGAATAGGAGGGGAATGAGCTCATATTCGATTTCCCTGTCATATATTTATTCATATTGAGAAGATTATTTGTGAAATATCGCAAGGGCAGAAAAAAAATAAATCAATAATGGGGTTGGCTACAGCAGTTGGATTTGGACCTGGTCTAATCTTTATAAGGGGATGCGATACCCATAATTCTATCAGTGTTGATCTGAAATTTTTGAAGCAATACACATCTGCATGATCAGGGTGGATTTAGTCATAGAATGTATTGGAATCGGGTGATAGAAAAAGTCTCATGAAATTGATAAAAAACTCATGAGGTTGCATTAAATTTTCATGTGTATCGGAATGAGATCATGGCAAAAGGAAAAAGTGATATGAACAAAATATTCGGTACTGTATTACATACATTTTCATGATCTGAAGTTTATTTACAAATAATCATGTTATAAAAAATTGTTTCGTTTTATTGGTGGTTGGAGTTCTAGTTCATTTTATCCAAGTTCTTTCAATTTTGTTATTGTGTTGCTATTGGACTTATCAAAATAATGAAATTTGTTTCGATGAAGAGTATAGTCTTTTCAAATTTGCCATACTCTGTGATGCGGTTTTCACAACTTCTCGTTGCTCCAATTAATTTCTATTATGTATTCATTCTATAAAAGCTGTAGGGAGATTAGATGAATATATATAACCATTCTGTTCATGCTGGAATATCTTGGGTAATTAAAGATGACAATCGATTGTTCGTTCGCAGTTGCTTTTTCAAGCTATTTTTGTTGACAGTATTCACAAAATATGAAACCCTAATTATAAGAATCATCGGAGAGGGAGAGGTTTTAAGTTACTTCAAGACGTTACATGCGAACAATAGCTACTTTGTTCATTGAATTTTTTTTCTGAAGTTCATGGAAAAAACATAAAATTAAGTGAACATTATTCTATTGAGGTGTTTATGCACTTAAAGCGAAGTAACATATGTCTTTTAATATGAGTTTAGGATTTTATATAGTTTTATTTTGTCAATTTATATGGACTCTGAAACTTGCGTTTCAAGTACAAAACTTGACTCTTAAGGTCTACATTATTCACTCATATTCATTCTATTTTTCTCACGAAGTTTAAGTGCAAGTATTGTTGGAATTACAACCGTTCAGGGAATAATAAAAACATCAGAAAGAAAACTATGAACTCATAATTCTTCACAGTTAAGTTGTAGAATGTTTCTTTTACAGTATCTGTACTGTACGTATATGAACTTTTTTTCTTCATGTTTGATATAAAATTGAGGACGACTTATTTTTCGAAAAAAGTATTGTGTTTGTGTAATTTTCTCTCCATGTTTGTGGTTGGAGACAAACTGCATAATCGATTCTTGTCAGAGAATTTTTTGTATGAATGTAAAAATGAAATTTCAACAGAATTAAAATCATCTGAATTTATAAATTTATCAACTTTCAATATAACGATCAAATGGAGAGGAAGATTTTTGCGAATATTTATTGAAGTAAAAACTGAATGAAGCAAACATCTTCTCCATACTGTGATAGAGTTGGAATAAAATTTTTTCAGACACTGACAAATGTCGTTACATTTTTAGAGCTATTGGAAGAGTCATTCAATATTGATGTAAATGTCATATTGGTGTTGTATTGTGGAGAGAAAATTCAAATGGGTCATTTTTTTATAGAAATGCTGAAAAGAAATATGAGAACTCCCACGTGATATTTGAACACAACTTCCTATTCAATCGGAAATGACATCCACTTCAATGTTGAAGCTTCCTTCGAAGATTTTGTTTTTCACAAAACGTCGTTCAAGGCATATTTCGAAAATTGAAGATGTGCATTAAATACATTGGAACAAACATGAAAAACGTTCCTTTGTCATGTCTGGTAGACGCAGATTTTCACGAATTACAGGAAATTTAGTACATAAAAATATTTCTTGGACATGGACATGGTGTATTGGAAATAAATTGAGATGTAACGTGCCGATCCAGGTAGATTCCATATGTATGAAGAGACAGATCGATGAATGCATTTGGATCTCGCATGTTGAATTCGTGATAAATACAAATGCTCATGTACAGCTGTGGTTTATTTATCAGAATCTAGAAACATGGTCTACAAATTGCACGAGTAAGTCCTTTCTCGTTTGCATTTTTAGAATGAATCAATGACAAGACCATCTGTATGAGATAAAGTTTATGCAGGAATTCCCATCAATCATTGATCTATGAAAAAAATATAAAAATCAACAGATTTCCACATGTAGAGGTAAAGTTATCCCAGCATCAACCTTGGTATAATTTTCGGTTCATATGGGAAAAATTATTCGTTCGAAATTGGTCTCATAGTTTGAATTGCTGTCATTTCAAACAGCATTTCCAACGTCCAACATGTTCAAAGACCATGTCGATTTGACTTTGATTTGCAGTCTAAAGTCAATAATTTTTGGTATTAAAGTTTGCCCGAGTTTAGTTCACGATATCCACATATGAATCTCCTGACATGAATTCAAGAATTTGAATTAAAATTTCGGATGAATTTCCGTATTTTCAATTAGAATCACCAACTCAAATAATCCATCGTGAAATTGAAACGTTTTCTCTTATTCCACTGCCACTTCCTTCACGTTTCTCTCTTTACTCTAACATCACGCTTATGTGTAACGGCCACTTCCCTCATAATAACCAAAACTGTTTTATTTTCAGATATTCTACGAAAGGATTTAAATCATGTCAAACATTACAGTGGGAATATTTCATCCGGGTTAGAACCACAATGCCCAAGCACTTAAAATATCGGGGTTTTCTCCAAGCAAATTTGATATATAATACACTCAAATATTAATAAGAGGAATATTGAGAAGAATCGAATCATATTTCTTCATAGAAGGGGATGAAAATCTCAAACAATTTTGAATCCTCATTTTCGAAAACACTGAGAGAATTGAACAATTTTATTTCAATCTGTTTCTGCAACACCCAATTTTACTCAACGCGTCCAACTCGAGCGTCATCGAAGTAAACAGAACAATAAAAAGATTCATTTCAACTTGTATTTTCAGTTATTATTCGTAAACATCCAAACGTAACAACACAATTATTATTTGTTCATGTTCCTTCATTCTTCGTTCAACAATACAAAATCCGTCCTTGATTCTACTTCATTTATAGGTCACAACATCCGTAAACCAATTTTTCATATAAATTTTCCGCCATGTGCAGGATGCATTAGGTAAACAACAGATTCGATGCCAAAACAAGCGAACATCCACCAGTCGCAACACTGGCAAACTGAAACGCGAAAGTGAAAGAACAAGCCAAGAGCGATTTAAAAAAATAAAACAAAAATACAGTAAACATAAAATAAAGTTGAGTACATCCAAGTCCACAACGTATGTGAATGTGTTCGTTGAGAGTGGCACTAATTTACCTTGGTCACCAGCCAGGACAAGAGCGATCGTGTGGATCGTGAGGAAGACCAGGGTGGGGCCGAGGATAGCGCGTCGTTGCCGCATCTCCGTTGAAACGGCTCTGATTCTACGTGACGCGCTGCCGCGTCATTGCCGCACGCTTTTCCGGCGTGTTCTCAATAATAATTTTTACAAACACCTATGCAACCACCACCCACATCAATATTTTTTATATTATACAGTGACAAGTTAACAGACACTTTTCTCCACCACTTTCATATATTATTGTATTAAATAACAAAATAAATTCCTCGCACTTTGTCAAGTTTATAAATTCACTTCACTTGTTATTAATTAAAGTTTAAAAATTCATTTCATCCCTGGTATTGAGTCTATTCAATACATTGTTGAATGGAAAATTGCAATTGGTGAATGATTCATGTCAGGTTGCACTAAGAGACTGAGACATCGCATAACTTCCGGTTACTTCGGCACTGGATTTAGTGTGGGTAAACGTCATCTACTATTTTCTCTTTCACTTTTTTATTTCTCTTATCTTCGCTCTTTTCGCTTTGTATTCGTATTCCGTTCCAACTTTTTCAGTTTATTTTTTTTTTTTCAGCATCGACAAACGTTCTTGAACGTTTTACACTGGTTCCACTCGGTTATGTACACCAAACAGACCTAAAAGAACGAATGTCTATATACATTTCATCATAATTTTTCCTCTTGTATTTCATTGATAGAAGAATGAAGAGGAAGAGGACAGTTGGAGCAACTCCACAGTGCCACTTTTTCTCAAGAGTGAGGATTTATATGTACTGGTGAAAGAGAATCGTCCAAATCCTCTGCTTCAAGCCCGAGTGACTTTTGTCTATAGTCCTTAGAGTCTTGTAAGCTCCTTGTTTTTCACTTTACGAATCAACTATTTTTATATTCTATTATTTCTCTTCGTGTTGCACCAAAAGTATTATTTGGAACTTGACAGTTCATTTGTGAGTAAATCTATCTTATTCATTTTAGCCTGCGTATAAGAAATTCAATTTCCAAGATTTATTTCAGCTTCCCGCCCTCATTTTTACAATTCTCCAACTCTCTTTGGATCCATTTCTTTTCTTCCGTACTTCCTCCCTTTCGATTCCTTCCTCTATGGTCTTCTTGACTTTCTCCTATCGTTAATTTTCAGATCCACTCACGGCAGCCGCGACGATTGGTTCTAAAACTTTCGATGGGGCATTCATCCTTGGACGTTAGAAGCTTCTACTTTAATTTTCTTCGCTCATTCTTTTGAATTCTTTTCCTATTTTCTTTTCACTTCAGTGTTTTTTTCTTTCTCGATGACACGAAATTTGTTGAAAGGTCGTTGGTGACCTGGAATCAACTGAAGATATTATACTTTCAATTGTTCTCCAATAATTCAATTAACTTTTCAATACATCAAGTTGTAGTAATGCCAAACACAATTAATTCTTTGTGATTAAACTGAATATACGCAATGTTTTGATTAGAATAAATTTTCTACTCGCGCGTGTATGTATCTGTGAATATTTGGAATTTTGTTATCAATGAATGAGAATTTAATCGCGCAGTCACGTCATTGTGGTGGTTAATCAACGCGTAGAGCACCATTGTACAATTGCAAATAAACCGGAACCGTTTATCGGAATTAGACTCACCAAACCTCATTTCTACTCATATGTATCCATATAGATAATGAATACACGCATGCGTACATTTATGTACGAAATTAATTTTCACATGCACCATATGTGCCACAATTATTTCATAATAATAATAAAATTGTAATGAAAACCACTCAAGTATACATCACAACAAATAACGACTCCAACATCCACGTGGTGGTAACAATGATAAATAATTCAATCTCATAAATATCACATGAAAGTTTATTTTACTTATCGATATCAACAACGTTTATTATTAATATTGATTGATAAAAAAAAAAGGGAGAATATGAGAGAAAAATTTAGTGGAAAAATTCAATGGAAATGTTGGTGTGAATAACACGCAAAATGACGAGGACACATATGAGGATAAAAGGATAAAACTGCAACAACGTAGCGTGACAGACACCCGTAAACACCGTGAGTGATGTAGTCCGTGGCGAACCGACGCCCGAACTGGTGGAATACCGACGCCAAAGAACTGAGCCAGATGTGTTAGTTTCGCAAGGCTGGGTCAGAACGAGCGTGCGCGTGAAGAAGCTGCAAACACGCGCGAGAGTCATCACTCGCCCAGTAGCACGTGCACTTTACCTCTCTTTTTATTTCATCGTCATTGCCCACTCTTCTTCGTTTCTCTTGTTGCTGAATTGGTATAGTGTACATATAATTATGTGAATTCATTATATGACGCTTGTGCATAACGTTTAATTCAGACAAACGCGAAATTAATATCAGACCAAAGGACGTGAATTATACTTTACTGAGTTTTGACTTTTATAATTGATGTTGAATTGTATTCGAGTGTATAATCGATTTAAATTGACATCAGTATTTGAACGAATATTTATTACGCGGATGAAACGGTTCATTTTGATTTTACAAAAGGAGAAGTGATTAATTTCAGATTTCAAATTGATAATTGTGAATTTCGAGAATCTGGTCATTCAGGCATTACTTTTGTTGTGAACTTTTGTCTTAGAATTGGGTGATGAAATTCATCGACTACTATTTATTAAATACTGTCTAGAAAATTAAAATCCACAATTATTCTTACTATTTATGAAGAACAAGAAGCGCACCATGTTCATCAATCTTTGAATATTATCCAAATTGAAATTTCATTTCATATTTCAACAGATATCGTTTCACGTCTTGTAAGCGGCTTCAGAGGTCCAAAGCCTAAATTTTGTTAAATTAACATGACGATTGGAGTACATGCAATAGATTAAGAATAAAACCAGTGTACAGAATATGATGAGCAATTAGTAAAAATATCAGCTGAGGAGAAGGACATAAAAGACATTTCTACAAAAATAATTTTGAATGTATGTCAGCTGTGTCTCTAGAGATTTTTTCAATGCATCAACGATTTTTCATCTTCCACACTCTGTTTATGTCGTCTTTTTTATATCTTTTGTGTTGGATAAGATGGGATGGCGCGTAAATGTTGATGCTGTGTATTATGATTATGATATTGGGTCATTACTACCAATATTTGATATGACATGTGTAATCATGTCATCAGTAAGAGATTGGTTCTATCAATTGGACATATCGATAATGCTGTTAATTTATCTCAGATGTTTCCACGGATTTTGATGAGAAATGTTATGTCGCTTGGAGCACATTTTTTCTCCCCATGCTAGAGCTTGTGACATTTGTAAAGTTATTTTTATTCACCCTGTAAGAAGTGATTTACATGGGATCATTTTAATGTGTTATCATTAATCATGACGAGATGTTGATCCAGATTATCCGAAAACTTTTTCCCACATTTTTCTGTGAAGAAGAAAATAATAAAAGATGAGGACTTTCGTTTCTTTGAATATTTATCAAATTTTATGTATAAATTGTTCATTTTTTCAATTTTATGCGTTAAATTAGAAAATCCTCTCGACTCGTTTTATCATAAATGCATTGAACTAGCTATTCGATAAACTCCACTCCCTAAGTGAAATTCTCCTCAAGGGAATAAATAACTGAAAAATTGAAGAAGAGAAAGAAACAGCGACTCCAAGTTTATAAATTCCCAATTTGTTTTTCTATTTTTCACATTCATTCAGAACTCTACAGATCTGAAAAAATGTCAAAGGAGACTAATCGAGAAATTTTCACTCAATCTCCAACAAACATAAACCAAATGCATAAAACCTCATAAACTTTTCTTTTTACCAAAAAAATCTTAAAAACTAACCCTTTGTCAACAACTCAAAACCGTAAACTCCACTCAATATTACATCAAAAATTTACAGAGTGCTGCATAATCAAAAACTTTTTACTCGTCATTATTCTCAAAAGCAGAAAAATGTTAACATGTTCATGAAGTTTTCAACTGCCATTTAACTTTGGTCACTCCACTTCTTATTTTCCTTTTTAATATTAATAACTGCACCATGAATAGCTACTGCATGAAATTCCAACAATACATCTAAACAGGAAAATTATCAACACTAAATTGAAGACACTATGCTGATGAACAACCCAACTCATGTATAATTTGGTATCCTATATAATGTGTAAGTATATAATGTCGTCAAACCTGTTGCTACATCTATGCATTAATCGTACACCAATGTCATCAAGTATATATCTATATATACACATGCATTCCTTGAGCTATCCGCTCATTGTTTACAGCAATAATTCCTTGATTGATAGCAATTACATCTATAAAAATTACGGACATGCATCAGTACTTGAATATAAATTGAATAAAATCTCACTAAGTGATTTTATTTATTCGTCGTATTGATAGCTCAAGCTATTAATTTTCTCTTGGGATATTGAGGCAATTGATGAAAGTAGGGAGACAGAGTAAACGTTGAGCTTTAGTCGGATGTACAGAGATACTAAAGACTCGGAGAAACTAATCCCGGGTAAGATAAAGCTTGATAAAATACATACCAAGTGCTTCTGGGTCGAGTATTTCTTGGATAAATCTCAAGGTTATCATCATCATCCACTAATTGAAGCTCACTCTCCCTTTCTTATTCTTTTCTTCCTATCCGTGATGCCTTGGGATGTGTAGATAAAATCGAATGGCAAGAAGGGAGGATTATTTCCTGGAAATATGCCAGTGTTTTATTTCCTATTCTTTCCATTTTCATTGCGAATTTCGGGTATGCTATTTACATGTGTCAAAGGGGTATTTGGCGATTGATAATGCAACATAGGACGTGAACATTGATGTTATTCAATTCAATGTGATTGATATGTCAAGGATATTCGTGATGGTGATGATAAACCTTTGAATTGGTATTCAATATTTACATCAACATCGTTCAAAGGTAATGATATTGATATCGTTGATTCATCAATGTACGAGGGGGATTGATGAAATCAAACGATCATTGTGAATATGATTCATTGATCGATGGAATAGCTCGGAACTTCAATTCGATTTAGTTGATGAACTGTGGTCACGATTGGAGATTGGACTAATTCATCATAAATTTTTTACCGATTCTCCTGAACGTCATTTGATTCAATTCCTCATTGTGCACTTAATTCTACTGAATCAATTGTCTTCCATATTCATGTTGGTTGATTGATGTCAATAACTACAAAAACACGCAAGAAAAATTGAAACGAAATTGAATTATTAATCAAGAAATTCCTCAAACTTTTTTCCAACTTAGCATTTCATTTCATCTTTTATTCCTACTCATCCTATATAATATCTGTTACATGCAGATAAAACTGGATGATAAAGTGTGTGAAATTAATTATTCTTTCAAACATGCTCACTCCGTTTTCGCTGATAAATGGCGATTCACCATTACGTTTTTATCACTTTCAAAAATATTCCTCATAAAATTATATATTTTAAGTATTTAATACAAGTGTCGAGAATGGTTGGTTGACTAATTTTTGTTTGAATTGATAACTCTAAATTCAATACCGATCGCACCAATTTTTTAGATCACTTCAAGATTAAAATTTCTAAAATCACGATCGAAATACTTCAATTATATTTTTCACTATTTCCCACAATCGACACTTTTGACAAATAAAAAGAGATAAAGATGAATCTCCTTTCAAAATTTAATCGTCGTATTTTTTTCTTAAACTGTAGGTTGAATATCTTTTTACGGTTCACCCCGGAACATAACCCAAGGGAAATGAACACGAACGAATATAATATTAAAGAGAAGTAACATTCAGTGGCTCATGTGTGAAATCAATGCAATAAAACACTGAAAATGCACGTCTTGGGGATTGTTAGTTATATACATTCGCTCTAATACCTCTTCGTTTCTCTGACACCACTGCCGTTGCCATCTCGACGTACCCTCATAAATCATTACGACACGATTTGCATAGTTATCATCCAAACCTTAGGGAACATGCTATGCTTCTACAATGAGAGCATTCGCTGATTCAGATCACGATTCTTGTAATCTTCACTTCTAACAAATATTAAAAAAAAAATAATCCAACACTCTTAAGTGTATACTTTCAAAAATTTGTCTTATTCATTCAGTTACTTCTGTACAAATTCTTCTTTTCTCCACGAAACATAACACACAATTTATTACCAGGACAATTTTTATTGTATAAAAGGCAACAGTTAAGTAATAAATCATTAATAAAAAAAAGTCATAAAGTGATTGTCATTGATTCCAAATGTATTCTACTGTACTTCCTGCACTTTGACTTTGCCTATTTTTCTCTCTTTATGTCTCTATTTCCCGTTGTTTTTCACTATTTTTTATTCTTCCAGTTGTATTTTTTTTCTTCAGTTTTTTGTATACCATCCGCTCTTCCATTCGCCGAGACTGCGGTCGTTTATATGAAATATTAATACGTTGAGTTTGTAGCTGAACTACAGAATTAGCTTGCATGCTGTGGCCAAGTGCTACGAACAGTTTTAAAGCAAGGACGTTAGTCACGTATGTCCTGGATGGTTTATACGAACAAAGAGAAAACGCAGTAACAGAATGTGTTGTTATATATTGTCACTTGATAACCACAGCTGTGCGTCCCGTTGGGGAGACATACATTTCCCATTTTAACTGTCGAATATTTAGTGCAACCACTTACCTATTCATCAATGACATTTCGAGTGTGAAATGACAAAATTCTGTGAGTTATGGCGTCGTGGAATTCTTAATTGGATTAACAATTTATCAATATTTCAGAGGAGTTAATTTATGTTATTTGGTAGAAATCAAAACTTGTTGATACATTCTGACTTTGTTGAATTATTATGACATTTCTGCAATAAAGCTGGAACGAATTCACGTAATGGTTAATTCAAACTGTAACAAACTCGGTTTATGTTCGTGGTATTATGTAGCGGTCCAGTACATTTCTGCAAATGAAATAATTCAATACACGTAGATGATATTGCTCTGAAGAATCCTTTTTGCTTCATCCTACATAATTTCCATGAGGATGTGAATTTAAATCCAATCTGGGAATTGATACATGGAAATTAAAATCCAAAATTTTGATACAACATTATAATTAGAGTGAATTACTTCGTTGATTTGACTGATGACTTTGAAAGTACATTGAAGTCTGAAATCAAAATAATTTTTTCACCAATCATTTATTGCACCCTACACACGGCAATACCATTGCTATGGATTCCTCCAATTCCTCTGACTTGCAATCACCAACAATTAATATTATCAACGATTACGTAAACTTTGTATACACAAATGCAAACAAAGCAGTCACTTTTCCTTCAACATCCAGTTATCAATATTTTTCTTTTTGTTCAAAACAATTTCAAATTTATCTCGGCAATCTGATAAACATCCACAGGATTGATTTTGTCTCACAATATGAATATGTTTTGCGGATTTCAGTGCCGTGGAAATGAAACATAAAAATTTTATCTCGACACCCACGCTCACATTGACACGTGTCTCTTAACATAATGCCCAAGAGACCATGTTTCGAAGATGAAGTACAATAGGTGAGCGTATAACAAAACTATTTTTCGCAGGAGCAAGCTGGATACGTGTGATAAGTACAGTACAGAGTGGTACTATGTGACTCTCACCCATATCAACTTTGGCATCTAATACATTCCGCTCACGTTAGACTTCTATGAACATGAATGGGTATATGTCGTTGCCTATTGAATGTTTTTTTTCTTTCCGTATCACACCTCACTGAAATAATGTGTTATATTATTTTCTGACAGCTCGTTAATGGAGTCATTTATCATATTCATAATTATATAGAATTGAATTAATGTACACCACTCAGATCATGTCAAGATTCCCTTCATCATCCTGTCATTCAGCTATTTTTATTTAATTAGTTTCTGAAACGAGAGAAAAACAAGAATACAAACATCAATTTAACAATACAACTCTGTTCACCATTGAAGAATAATACCTGCCGAATTTCTCGCCCCATCAATTTCATGTTCTCCCTCACATCTTCCACTGAATCAACTCTAATGCAATCGATAAATTATTTGCTTACTTGATCCATTTTCCTGAACAATTCTGCACAAAATTGTTTCAAAATGAACGGAATTATCGCGTATTCATTTAGAGAATGAAATACGATTCATTTCTGAACAAATAGTTGTGCTATCACTAACTTGCAGGAGAATAAGATATGGAAAGAAAAATAAGCAAAGATGAATGCGAAATAGACAAAGCTTAGGTAAAATTTATCTCATGATATGAAGTCGCAAGTCTCTTGATTGAAATTATACGGAAATAGGAGATATGCTCGACGTTCATACAGAAAGAGAATGTGGAAGAGAAGTGGTAGGTAGATAGGATACCATTATCGTAACTTTTGTTGAAATCAAGTCTGAATGCACCCGAACTGAAAGCACCAATGACAGAAGTAGGTCAATGATATATAAATACACACATAAAAGGTACAAAGTCTATGTGTATCGTGAAATTATACGTTGTCTGATCACTTCTAACATATCTTCGTGAATTCCTATTCCATTTGAAATCAAATTTACCCCAACAAGGACATCCAATATTTCCAAGAATTCATCTAAAAATAAATCAATGAATGTAACGAGCAGAGACACAACTCTACACAATAACAACACCAATAATAAAAAGTGTAGAGAAAAAGAATCAATAAGAAACAAAATGAGAAATAGAAAAGAAGAAAAGAATGAAAATAAGACCGTGAGAATTATTTACTCTCCGAGGAAGTAGCACCAGGTTTTTTTTTTCCATCCAACTTGGGTCGTCTTTTCATTTTATTCCATTGTACTGTATTCGCTTGAGCCAAGTAGAAACATCCAGTTGTAGTGATGCTCACACCAGATAGAATCGCATACTGTATTGGTATACTGTAGAATTTCTAGTGACTGGTGAGGTATATTGAGGGCGTCCAAGAGACAGCGATGGTGATAACATGAGCAAGCGAGTGAAATAGATTGAGAGAGGAAATTCACTGGTACGGGTGTATTCGAATCCTCAAGGCCTGAATGTCTCGTTAACGCTCTGCTATTCGTATCCTCAACGCTGACGAAAGCAATTCGGTTGCACCCATGTTGACATCGGGGTCTCGTTTAACCAGTTTAATGATGTCATTTCTATACTTTGTATGCACATAATCATCATGATAACTTATATCATGGATATAACATGTTGGATACTCGCTGCATGTAGATGATGTGACAACTGGATGCGCAGAGGAAAGATGCTCATCAATTAATGTGATTTCTTCTCTTTTTAACGTAAACGTGCAGGAAGAGAATGATGGAAATTGTGTTTATAGTTCCAAATGTTCTGGATTAGACAAAGTGCAAGGAAAGTGGTGGTCTGATGATAATCCAAAACTGAAACTATTTCCATTCATGATGGTGATGTCACATAACATTATTTCAAGTAGACTATCTAACGTAATCAAAGTTTCCAAACTTCTACCAAGTATGTCGCTAATGGTTCTATTGTCTGATCCTGTGGGTTAATTATTCATGATAATTATTAATTCTGTACTGATTAAAAAAGTAAAATATTTTAAGTGATGATTCATCTAGAACAGTTCTTCATGAAAAAATATTCCTCCTGTTTTTTTTTTTTTCATTTATGGTTAGTGAAAGTTGAATCGTTGAGATAATGTTGGAAGATGAAAATTATTGATGTCAAAGGTTCTAGTGAACTTGGGGTGCTTAACTTATTTTCCTTTGTGACATTATTATCTTCTAGATTAATCGTTGCGGTACAGCGCCCAAATGTGTCAATGTTTAGCTAGGTAAACTTATTCAGTGAACCCACAATCTGATTGTTCAGATTGTTGGTGCAACAGCCTTGTGATTGGTGGTTGAGAACATAGGTTTCCTAAATCATCAGTTCTGATAGCGGAAGGACCTTGGTGGTTGTTCAACCCACAATGAAAATTAGACGTTTCCGGTGGAATCGACGTTTAGATGTTCTCTGTCTACGAAATTGTCGCTGAACTGTCGGACCTGAATCATCCTGGACCTCATGTGGTTTAGAGATAGTCGAATTGAAATCAATACAGTGATGAATGTGTGATCGTTCCTAATGTTATTGGATCCATGTGCACACAGAATGTAGGAAAATTCAATTGTCTTGAAAATATTTGACATCTATCTGCACTTTGTCTATCATGAGCATCAAAATTCACTCTGCTGCATCAAAGTTAGAGTAACCAAATAGAGCTCGACTGTGAACATCATTTTATCAGATCGCGACGAGCAAACAAATTACCAATGAGATTCCAGAAGTAGTTCTCGTATATGGTACTTGATAGCTTTTAGCTCCTCTCAAGTATCAAATGAACCCAAAGTAATATGGCTAAAATTACCATGTTTCCAAGCTTCAAGTACTTTTAAATTAAATTATCGAATATCTGATATATCAGACCATCATTAATGTTGTTTCTTCCATTTATCAGAACCCAACCTCACAAAATGACTTTATGTTGTATTTACTCTCCAACAAAGAATCCAAATAATATCCGATATCTCTCCTCCATTATCTCTTCACCATTTACCACGAAATCCCCATCATGAAATAATTTTTAGCTGAATCGGAACTGAAACATGACCAGGACGATATCTAAAAATCAACTAACCAATATCCAATTTCGAATTACCAAATAGATATCTTAACAAAAAAAAAAAAAAACTCTTTCATGTTCTGATTGAACGGGGTAAATTTTTTTTACTTTATTTCATTGAAGTTCGATGAATTGAATATTCAATGCAATGTGGAAAAATAGAGAGCGATCAATTGGACAGACATGGAGATGTAGACCAATATGTGGAAAGGAAAAAGGGAAAAAGTGATATGAATATTGGAATATAAACTGTGTTGCTCCATATACGTGCAACATATATCTATATTTTGTGTATCTGTATATTCGTGGTGGTACAATGTGGTGTGCGGTTGATGTTGGCATCGCCAAATGAACGACACACATCCGGAAATAACTGTAAGAATGAAATTCCCCGAGACGAGTAGAAAGGATCCAAAACAAATGCGGATGTCAGGACGCACGTGCATGGTCGAGTGATGAATGAAACCGGTGGACTATGTGAATCTATATATGTATACATATATGTACGTATGAAGAGGACATCGAGTGATGAATTGCTGTGCGCTGCCTCAGATTTAAATGTCCAATTCTATTTTTCTACTTTTTTCCTCATTTTGTCATTGTGCTTTTTCGTGGATAGAAGAATAAATAAGTTGTCTATGTAGACGAAAGTTGGCTGATATATAATGGCTGATGGAACAAAAACGATCATCATATGCATTGGACATAAAGGGCATTGGGATTTGTGCTGCTATTGAAACAGTTTGTTGCTGTTGGATATTTTTGACGACGATTTTGTGGCAGGGATTATTGTAATTAAAGTTCTTCAACTCTAATTACTGATGATATTCATCACCATATTGTTGGCGTTGGGTTAGCTTATCATGAAGAGGGTTATTGTTGTTGATTATAACGTAAGTTCTGTTACCTATTCAATATATTCTAAAACAATGTTCATCAACTGTTCATGAAAGATGAATCAATTTACTGTTATGATGCGTTGAGATATGAAACCTTGTTAATGCTCCGAACTTTATTTTAGAAATTTCAGAATGGGTAGCCACATTTTCATCATGCAGAGATGCATTTCTGTTACAGCGAGTGATTGGTACGTGAAACAATTAAAAAGTCATAAAAGTAGCAACAATGAAACACAGGTGGACTCATAGCCCAAATTCTACAGGATATCACAAATTATTTCCGTTCTATTTCACTTGTTTTTTTTTTTTGACATTCCACTATAACGTGAATTTCACAGTTGGAAGTGTCTTCATCATCAACATGATTTTGTGTTGAGTACTTCCGTGTTTAGCTCACGATACTACATGATGAAAAATTTTATTCTCATGTAGTTTGCACGCGATGAAATTGCTGATTGTGTAGTAACATTGATCGCATTCAAGTGTTTGATAACCAACATTTCACGATATCAACTTCACTCATCGAACCACAAAAGTTGTAATCTAATTCTAAACAAAACACATTAGCATCAACTTTCCAATTCCCAATCAGAAGATTTCCTGTAAATTTATGTGAGACAGTTTTTGCTTTAACATTCAATTCAATTCAGTTGACTGTTAATCATACTCCACGAAAAACTCATTGGGCATAATGGGAAAAAATAATTGCAGTAATGTACATTCAAAGTAATATCAAGTAGAACTCCAAAAATGCACGAACCTACAAATTAGGCAATGAATATTTCGGTCATTTTTTATGGGAAGATACACTCAGCTCATTGTTAAATTCAAACAGTTCCTCATCTGTGTGATGACGCTTGTGCAAATATTTACGCTTGCATTTTTCCCGTTGTTATTTACGTTTTAATGAGAATTTTCCAACGAGCAAAATGATAAGTTGTTGTTACCACTTTCATGATTAGAACTCGGCAACAATTGTTCAATTTTGAATATGCATGGGAGTTAAATATAGTGATGACTATAAATAAAAGAATAAATCTATTAATTAGCACTCAGTTGTGGAATGTAAACCATGGTCATGACGATGTGATAATTGTTAGCGACAGCATCGAGACGGAAATTCGTTTTTCCAATAATTATGCGACGAGCACAGTCTGAAAAAACACGTTGCTGGTGTAATTTTTTTTCCTCTCTCCAGAGCTGTTTCTCTGATAATGAAGACTAACGATCGGAGAAAGGAAATTAAGATGAGAAGAAATTCGGTGTCTCAGATAATATTTGACCGAGTTAGACTGATGAACACACACTACATAAATATTCCTGAAAATATATCTTCAGTATCAAAGATCGCGAGTGATAATTTCTCAGAAATAGTCGTTTTCCATGAAGGAAAAAAATGGAATTACGACGTGGAACCTTTTCTATTCATGAAGCCAGGGAGTCTGGAACAAAATCTTCATTCAACTTGATATAATTCTCCTTTCATGTATTATTACTAAATATTTCTTCATCACAATTCCATCATATCACATGAAAGAAGACACAAATTCACTACGCCATTATTCTCGGAATTTATGAACGGCGGATAATTTAATTCTGAACATTCAGAAAACTGGATCCAATTCGCGAAAAGGAAATCTGAAACGATTAAATCAAAAAACTAAAATTCTTCTCAAGACTGTTCATCTTCTCCAACTTCAACACTCACACAAATTCAACCTAAAACTTAATATTCAAATATAAACTCATAAAACTATTTATAACCACCATGATTTCCAAGAACCCCATCAATTCCCATCACATATACCACAATAACCAACATTATTTCAATTACAGTTAGTCGCAGTGGACCTTGGATTTGGAAAATTATAAAGGACGCTAAGATAGGCTGCATACATGAGGTTGATGGTGAGTGAGTTGAATATAATCCCATATCTTCCTCTTCTATACTCTGCTTTGCTTTCTCTACCAAGCATGTTTCTCTAAGCGCACTCTCAACGATAATCTCACATAGAAGTGGAACAGAGAGCGACATGAGCTTCGCGGCTCGACATCGTGGTATTAAGCGAGAGTGTGCAGCCTTGCCGCCAACTTGCACTTCTAATTACAGAGATCCGGCAATGAGAGTGAACGGGGGATGTTGGAACGGGGCAAAACGATGCAAGTATAGCATTCGTGTCCCCACGGTGGTCGTTGCTAATTATTATATACCAACTGTACCCAAAGACCAGTTGGCGCCTGCTCTGAATATTATACATCTAATTTGCCCGTGCGCAGCCGGCGGAAATGTCCAACAGTCTCATATAACCTGATACACCTGACTTATATATTATACACTTCGCAAAACGTTCTAATACACCAACATATTAGCTTTCATATATGCATTAATATATCAAATAATTTTATTCAACGATAATTCCCAAACAAATCTCATAATTTATATTAGTTTCAAATTATGAAAATTATTGTCTTGATATACCAAATGATAAAGCAGGTTGGATTATCATCTCTTAGAGTACAAATAATGGAAACACTGCGTTGTGATATGAAAGGTAGATATACAGTATGATTATGCTGGTAGAAAAGTGACGTAGTAGTTGTGATGTGAAAGCAAGGGAAGTATAGGACACAAGTTTATACGCCGCAATTTCCTGCTCGCCACAAAACCCGGAACAAAGTTTTGGCCTCGTTCGTCCCGATGATGCCTGGCTCGAGCGCAGTCTCGCGCAATTGTTCCCAAAACTTGTTCTCCACCATTTGCGGGAAAAAAAAAAGGGAGGAAAAAAACGAGAAAGTGGGGAAAGAGAGAAAAAGAAAAACAAACAATAGACAAGTTTTTCCTTTTTCTTTTTATTATACAACTGTTGTAATCTGCACTTCCTCACTCACATACTCAACGGGCTATTACGTTAATTACCATTGAGATAGTTGATGATGGATGAGAATTGAGGAATGAAAGGAAAACAAGTGAAACATTTTTGTATTCGTATTTCTTCTTTTTTGCGTATTTGTACATCAGTGATGTGTTCGTTTCGATATTGTGAAGAGCATTATAGTGGAATGGGAAAAAATGATGGAGGAATTCAAGAATAATTTACAATTTCTGAGTATCCAATTCATTTGCTGTAACAAAAAATTTACCGAGATTTTCAGTTATTCGTGATTTATCATTGCTGAGAGTGGAAACTGATGAGGAATCATTCATTGTTTATCGCTCATTATGAAGTTCACATTCATAGCCGTGTGTTGATGTTGAGCGAATTCATTTCACTCTTGATGAAACATTGGAAATATGAAACATTTTTGTATGTGAAGAAGTAATTGAAAAAATTAAAATGGTGGAGCATGATGACTTCAATTCTATGGAATATTTTATAAATCATCAATTGCTTCGATTTTCTATTGTTGCATTGATAGAATTCATGAGATTTACTATCAACATGTGAACATGGTAATTTCAGATTGAGAAAGTTCTTTCCGTGCATAAATGTAATTATTTTGGTAATAGCGACAGAGAGAATGAACGATAATTTAGAGAAACATGTCCAAAGGGAAAACGCGTGTGTATATGCACAGTACGCTGATCCTGTTGCAACAACTACATACTGAGTCCCCAATGGGATGCGATTCGCATGAGAAACTCTGGAATCCTGTCTCATACTCTTCTTGCATGCGCCTATCACATTTTCTCTCTTGCACACTCCTTGGTCCAGTCACTGCCAGGGTATTGCCTAGACATTTCACGTGTTGCCTCTCAACAGTCTATTGGAATTTCTACCCAGACTCGAAATAGTTTCCATTCCCTTGACTAGAAGTGGATTCATTCTGCTTATGCACAAGGCAAACCCACTCCTTATGGATAGATACGCGGTTTTCGAAAGTTTGATGAGAATATTTCTTGAAGTATTAATACAGTTTCATATTCAAATGAAATTGCCGGAGGTATCGATGATTATTTGTAGTTTATGGATCATCAAATATGTGAGATGAGTTAAGGAGAGGGAATTCGGCATAGAAATTCCCGATGGTCGGACAGGGGCTTGTTCATTCGGTAGATGAAATAAATGATAACTCATGAGTGATAAATACCAGTCAATTATTTTCTGATTTATGGCCAATTTATTTGTAAGCACCCCATGAATATTTGACTCATTCTGAGGAAATATTTTTTCTTCCAGCTGAAAATATTCGTTGAGGTATTGGTAAAATATTTTTTCTTTCAAATGTTGGATGTTGAGTTCAAGTATATTTCAATAGAGTTTGTTGTTTGATAATCTTTCTATATCTTTTCATTAATGGAAGAATCGCATGTTGCCTCACGTGTTTTCATATTATGTGGAAGTGTTCTAGTCTGTTTATTTTTCCATTCTTCGTTTTGTTATACAAACGTTATAACTGAAGACAGTTTCTCACTGATGTTTAAATTCTGGGATGTTGGGTGTGTTCGATTCGCAATATTGTGTGGCTGGCCATGAGAAAATTTTCCGTTCCATAGCACCACCTGCATCTCTCGTCCTGAATTTTTTTTTTTGATACAAATACTTTTTTAATATATCGCTCATCTCATCGTTGTACTCGTGGTTAAAGTGAGAGGTGTTGGTTCTTTCAACTTCCATCCGTTCTTGTTCACTATCATTTCTTCTTTCTCCGTTGTTTTTACATTATTCCACGAACATGGATGTAGAAAACTTTTCCTCTATATACACTTTTGTTTTATAAGTTGGGTAGACTATAGAACGAGTCCAAACGTGAGTGCGCCCAGTCAACCTCGAGATTGCTAAAATCTCTCTCGATCTAGTGCCGACGCTTTTCTACTAGCTGAAAAATGACTCCACGAGTGTCTCTATATATTTCGCAACGAGATATGAAATAAAAATAACTAAATCTGATACCCTGTTCATATGTTCATTAAATGTATGCACCAATGCAAGCATAGAATTTCAAATAAAAGAAGTGATGGAGAATTTTTATTCATTTTCAAATATTCTCAAATATATTTTTATGAAAATTTTCATTTCGTTCATATACATTTGATGAAAGTTTCAAGTTATCTACCATCATTCTACGATCATTTTTATCAGCCCGGAATACTTTTACAGTTTATATTGTTTCGAGTATAAAAAGAAACAGAAATATTTCCAATTGGTATGTAGAAGTGAGCGGACGACATCGAAATTTTCGAATGGATCCCCATTTGAATATTTTCACGTGTCTGTAATTGTATGAAGCTCATGATGAGTTTTTTAGATTGAGAATTGACCAATTCGACGATTCATTCATGAAAAGTCGAATTTTATAATTCTAAAGTTTTTATTTTCTCCATTGCCTCCAAGCTTGGAAAGTTATTTCACATCATCCACCGATTATTTCTTTATCACATACTTTTGTTTTTTTTTGTTTTTCAATTGTCATCCTTGAATAATTCCGATATGAAACGTGAAAATAACCTTCGTGACTGCAACGATATTTTTATTTTCATTCCATGTCCACACGAGGAATGGAATCATGTCAACCATCACGCTTGGAATATTCCATCCATCCAAAACTATTATGTAGTAGACTCAGCGATACGAATTTTTGCATTTGTCAAATTTTTCACAAAGTACATTGAAGAACAGCGAAGAATTCACAAGGACAAAAAAAAATTGTTGCTCATTATAGGATTTAAAAAAAGAGGTGAATTATCTCTGTAGTAGAAATTGAAAGAGGAGACTGCTCTTCAACAAACAATTCGAAACATAAGAATTGTAATAATAGGATCTCAAAAGTTTCACATCCAAAAATAGAAATATTTTTTGCAATTCATTATTTATTGTCAATTGATGAGATCCTTTTGAATGAAATGCGTTGTGGATTTAAAAACTTTAAATACCAGTCTATCACCACGGAAAACTAATCCACCCTCAATTTTTTTCTTCAAACTTGTTTCGACTCATCAAGATATACAAACTCAACCATATAAAACCACTGAAATATGTCCACAAATAATTCCCGATATCATTCAGAAAATATTTTTCCATATCGTCACATTCAATATCAAACAATTTCATATTGACGTATGCGTTCAATGAAAAAATATATTCATGTCTCACGGTTGGTAAAATTTTATTCACTAGGGAAAAAACGAATACGTTTTTTTTTTTCACACCACAGGTCAACATGTTGACCGAATCTGTATATTACCACACAACCAACACATTTATGTTTGCGTGGACAAACATACACACGAATGGATATGACTGTGTGTGCAATCATAAGCAAATACACGCCCGCACGGGAACGATGTTTCCCACTGCGTCGTATAATATAGGCTATCGATAAATTATCCAAGCAAGTGGAGTAGAATATGTGTGTGCTGACGGCCACAAGTCATTATAGCTCCAGACCACTCTTCAACGTAATATTAGATATAGTCCATGAAACGTCGAATATTGATTACCGTGAATAACCATTTTCTCGAAGTCTTCCATTGCCACATTTTCGTATACTCAAATTCATACGCAAAATATTCGCTGATTATTTTTCGGTTGATTGATTTTCCTTGGTGTGATGATGTTCATTGATTTTTCTCAAAATTTTATTCATGAGTTGTACAATCGTGAAAATGCTGAATTTTTGAAAAAAAAGCAATACGATTTTTACAATTTACCCATAAAAATCGGTTCTTGTTGTGTAAGAAGAAATTTTTTAGGTCAAAATTATTCTTTTCGAGATTTGATATCCAGGTGAACGAAAATTTTCGATCGGATTGAATAATATTCAGAATATTTTGCTTCTCCTTCCGTAGATTTATAGAAAGGACTGATTAGTTCGTTTCTGGTTGCATTTATGACTGTGGTTTTGAGCTACTAGAGATCCATGATCACCATAGTTCCAATCGGGGAATTTTATTTGAGAAGTGCACTCTAAAACCTTTTACATGTTAATCTTCGGTTGAAAAAAGATGAACAATCAGAATTTATTCCAAATATGAAAACAATATGGACAACGTGGGCATTGGGGAAACGAATAGTTCATGAATATTAAATTTTTTTGGTAATATATTGAAGAAAGAAATTGAGAGTTAATGAGATTCTCAAATCATGACGGGAAACATTAATTTCATGATAGTTGATGAATTTCACATTGTGCTATAAAATATTCCCGGAATGAATAGATAAAAATCCAGTCAATAAAAAATTCGTGAGCATTATCGCATTCGCTCGTTCATGAACACAAGTGAATTTCATAAAAATTGAATTTGGCGCGATTGGAATGGTCGGTCTGAACGCAACGATTTTAATTATGCAACGTAAAATTCTATCCATCACAAAAATTTTCAATCATCCACATCGAAATACATGAAAAATTATTCATCCATTTATTCTAAGAACATCAAATAGACAACGGAATCATCACCGGTGATTTTTATTTCTGGATTTATATTCTCAAATGATAGAAAGTGTTACAAACTTTTTTTCCAAGACGTCAACTTTTAACGTACCTTCCGTCTGACATGAAAGTTATCACGTTCAGGGAAATATTAAAGTTGTCAGAGTTCAGACTTTGACAAAACTACAACTACTCTTCAAAACATTACAATCAATAACTCACCGTAAAAATCATTCAAATTATCGTGAACTGTTTCGTAACAAATTCAGATATCCAACAGACCAACACAAAATGAAAAAATTTACTCGTCACTTTGTGCAGCAATCAAATTGAAGCAACACATCACTCTACATCGTCTGAATGAACAATGGAATATATTTGAGTAAACAATTCTGTGCATTGATACAATACGAATGGAAACGTTACTGATTTTAATTGCAGTGAAATTTCCATGAAAGTTTTTGCCATCGATCGACAGTTATTATTCTTCCATTCTCCATGCCAACCCTCATCTCAATTTTCCAACGAACAACCACTGAATATCAAATATTTTTAAATGATACAAATTTTTTCCATATCTTCCACTCACTTCCGTCTGGACTGTTCCCCTATCGTTATTGTCATTTTTTTTTTGGGGTTTGAATTCACGCATCCATATGTTGGACAATGAAAACTTTACTACAATGTGTTAGCATACATTGCTACACGGTTTGATTGCTTTCTATGGAAAATTCGTTAACATTGGTGGAATATGTCGGATATCATTTCCCAACATATGTGAAGCGCCACTCATTGTACATGAGTTCACTCTAATTTACATGACGTATTCATATTACGTTTATACTCGAGCTGTTGTAAAATAATATGAAGGTATACAACGTATGTAGATACATTCATCCGATGAATTCCGAATTATAACGTTGTGTATTCGAAATTATTATTAATTCAAAATATCACTCCAGATCATTCACCTTCTTCATATAATTAATATTGTTAATTAATATACACTACAATTATCTTCCCAGCAATATCACTACAGAAAATATCTCCGTTAAATATTCACCACGAAGGAAAATGTGTAGAGATTGAAAACGAAATATGAAAAAAAATTCATGGAAATTGTCATTTTTATTGGAATTTTCTCTGCATTTCGTTCTGACATGATGAGCAATATTTAATTCAATTTAATGAAGCACGATATCACGCTGTGTTTCATTTTATCGATCAATTGATCAAGTTGAAAAAAAAAAAATAATGCAGCTTTACATCAAGGAGCGCATGTTGTAATTAATTGAATATCATCGGAAAAGACTTCATAGAGTACGGGCGCTCAACGATAAAACAATTTCTGATATGCTATAACCATTTTCATATTGAGCGTCCGAATGAATTTGGATCGGTCGACTGGATAAACGATGTTGACGCGATGCGCGCGATGTTGAAATTTGATTATAGCTGAAGCAACTTTGTGGTTTATACGCGTACATTGTTTCACTTCGAGTTTACATATAACGTTCGTATTCGTTTTACCTCGATGTGAATCAATCCTCTTATCAATAGATAATTGTATTCTAAAATGTATATGAATTTTATATAAATAATTTTTTTGTTGTAATGTTGCACCCAGACAATTTGTTGAAATTTTCATGAACTTTTGTGAACACTGAATTTTTGCATAACTGTTAAAAAAGTAAAGCAATTGAAAATGTTTCGATGAAAAGTTTATGAGAATGAAGAGAGAGAATGTAAGGGCAGGAGAGGGATGAGCTGTTATCGAATAGTGCCACTGTAAGAAAACTCTGCGCAGGTTATATGACATAACAATAAAAACACTGTTCCGATGCAATAAAAACGATCGACATGTTACTGATACGGTATTAAACGGAAGCTGTATAGACAGTTTTGCGTAGCGTAGACTTTTCTCCATTACCATATTTACTCCCCTTACTTTTTCAATATACGTCCATATGTACAATGGCAGATTAGAAAAAAAAAATACTGATATGACATTTGTTTGAGAACAAACGTGAGCAAATTTAGGGCTTAAAAAGAATATTAATTTGAATAGAAATGAGTTTTGTTTGCCTTTCGTATATGTGAAAAAAAAAAACTATAGTAATTTAGTGTTGCACAGTAGAAATGATAATTGAGTTCTATGAATTTTCGAATAATGTTAAAAAGCAAAAGTTTTCAAATTAAACGAAAAAATTAAACACTGGATCGCGAGATGTTTTAATTATTTTCGATGGTGTTGTTCATTATCATTCATTTTGTTGTCACTATACCGAGTCGGATCAACAATCGAAAAATAAATCTAGTAGGAAATGACATCATAACTGGCTTGACATCTTATGAAAACAAGTTGTTAGAAGTTGCGAAATTTTTTAATGACTGACAGCACATTTTTATCTCAACATGACTCGTTACACCTCTCTTACTATATTCTTCTTTGTTCCTCGTTCGCTTTCTTTATTTTTCATTCTAAATTTAATTTCTCGTAATTTTACTTTCTATGTGACCAGACAGCGTGTATAATTTCAATGATGAAAATGTCTCGTTAAATTGAATTACTGCAATATTACGTCGGGTATTTGAGAGCGCTTCGACATCGGTCCAGTGCTTTCTCTTACGAAATGTTTTTTCTCAACACCGTCTACAATTTCTCTCTCTGCAAGGTCTCGCAGCCATTTTTTTCTTCCCATCTTCAATAGTATTCTATGCGCAAGTGGATTTGAGAATAAAAAAAGATGAGCAACGAGTTCTTCACTGCTCGACGTAAACAAAGAAAAATTATGCTATTTATTCTCATCAATTATTTTATATTTCTTTACAAAGTAATGATCTGTATTCACATAAATTATTGAGTGATAAATGTAAACGAAGGGTTGTAAAAGCTCATTATTCTCAATGACACTCTTTTACATTTCACATAACACACAAAATATAAGAAAAGAAATGAAATAAATGATCAGACCTCTTAAAAATAAAGCACACGTTTTCATTTCCATTATAAACCCATCACCTTCTCTCATCAATCATGAATTAATATACGAAAACGATATAAAAGCCGATTGTTCAGTATCAAAAATAAAAACCCCAATGCAACAACTTTGTTCATCTTCATCCTCTGTAGTAAAGAGTTAAAAACACCGGAATTATTCAGACAAAGATAATCAGCAGACAGCAATTTATGAATCCATCGCTCAACTTAACTCTTCAGTGAACTTTTGAACTGTTCGCGAAAATGTTCACATAGAAGAAAAATCTTCAATTTTTCCTATTTTAAATGTAATCCACATTTATTTGTCAGATCATTTCTGATCATTATGAACAGCAGCAATTACCATGATGCATTGAGTATGCAGAATTATTGATTAATCATTGAACAGGTTATGTTGGAATTGGACATTTTCCCCATTCACCTCATCACTAATTCCAATTCATCAACATAATCCTATCACTCAATAGATGTGAATTATCATGAAAAAGTAAACACCATCCACATGTATATAAATGCATATTCATTAGAATTCTAATTGAACAAGAGGAATAATATTTCTTCTACACTCGAAGTTTTAGTGAACGGTTTAATGTCCAATTAGTGGTCGCATTGATCGTATACCACTAAGTGCTGGTCACTCCTAAGGGATTTCATCGCAATACCGTCATTAATATGAGAGGACACAATAGGTTGACTTGCAAAAGCTTGATAGATACTGTGGATGAAAAATATACCATTTATATTGGGAAAATTTATCTTGTCGGACATCAATTCATAAAAAGTATCCAAAAGTTATATTGACAAAATACTGCACTTTGTTGAATAGGAACAAAGAAAGATGGAGAATACTAAAAAATTTTTTGTTTAATTAATATACTCTCGTTCGTAACAAAAAAAATTGTTGGTTTATTCTTATGCGTGCAGTGTTGAATAATTTATTTGAATAGGGTAATAATGAATAACAGCTCTCAGGTGTCATTATTATTTTGATTACCTTTTTCTTGCACAGTTCCCACTGGAATGCAGTTGAATACCAAGTTTCGCTGCGGAAAACTTTACATTTTCATCTCGTATACAATTTTTTAATGAAGGTAATATCCGCATGATGTTGCTTCAATGTGAAATTATGATTTTTGTATGGTCGTAATTATCAGATAATGAGAAATTAATTCCGAATGAATTGATAGAGGAATATTTGGAATTAATTGTGCATCAGTGAATAATGGTTGGTAATGAAAACAAAATTCATAAATGCACATGAGGAACTCATCCGAGCATTATATGAATGAGGAATATTTTGATTCTATTCTATCATTGTTCATTCCAATTAATCTTTCAAGTGTTTCGTGGTTTCCATTGCAATTCGCTGGAGTTATAATGGATCTGTTGTGACGTTCAAGCTTGGAATTACAATAATATTTACTCATGATAATGAGGAATGTTTTTATTTATTACTTCAGTACAATATGAATTGTCAGAGCAGTAGTCTGTGATGAAATATTTCGCAAATGATTCAATGGAATAAATAACGCTTTGAATGAATGACATTTGAAGCAATAAAGAGATGAAACGAATTTTTGATTGATACCAATTGAATTTGACAAAATCCTATGAGGATTGTCATGATTTACATTCTCATTATTCATCGAAAAACTCACTCTTGATTAATCCTGTGATATCACAATGCCCCTTGTGAAAATTGTTTCAAATCAATTGAAACGTAATTACCAACACAATGCATGAAACACATCAATTTCAATTGTTTCATTGTAGTGAACAAACATGAAATTTATTTCACAATAAAATGTTTTTGTCATCAAAATATTCACCATCAAACGCTGCATCCCAACCAATTGAATTCCATTGACAATTTTCTCTGCCACTCAAATAAATTCCAATCATTCGTCACACCTTGAATATAAAAAGTACCTCAACATATTGGTTCAATACAAAATTTATTGCCCTCCAAATAAAGATTGCGACATAACTAATAATTGTTTAGAGAAGTTCTTGTTTGCTCGAGTTCACAAGTTTTAGTGGTTGACGTGTGTTTACAGCAGAGACGAAGAACGTGACACGACAATCTTGAATGAAGACAGTAAAAGCAGGAAAGCGCGAGTAGACATACGAACTTGGGGTTGACGGGGGACGAGTTTATCTGGTGGTAAGCAAAACAGGGAGGTTTATGCAAGTCTGCTATCGGTCGCGGTGTAGTTTTAGCTATACATATCAGTTGCCACTACCGTTGACTACCAACCGTACTATAAACTAAAGTGTACTTCTGTCACTATACTGGGTCAAAACCGTAAAGCCTAACAGTATACCTGTCGCAAACTGCAATATCACGTGATAGAATTGTATACTACTTTCTCCTGCATCATTAATATTCGGTAAATATTGAATTTTCCATCAGACTTTGGTAATATTTCCTTAGATAGTTTCCTATGTGTCAACAAATTTTTTCCATTCCCTTATCGCATGTCAAATAGAGAATATATCAAACTTCACTTTAATCGTTGTCTATCAGGATTTTTGTCACAGTTTTATCCCCTTCAAGAATAAGAGTGATGTTGGTGATTATAATACTGTCGCTTTTACGTTATTTTGATTTGTAGTCGAAAACAGATACGTAGGGTTATTGTGAGGTGTATGAATGTGGGTGGAGATTGTATTCGAATTGTGTTTTATTGATGATTGTACGATTGAATGGGGCTGTCTTGATATTCTCTTTTTTTTTCCGAAAAGTTTTATTTCCACTCTATCATGATAGTCAATGTGAAGGGATGGTTTCGATAACATAAATGTCAGAACTGGGGAAAGAAATGGTGGTATTTTTTTGTAACAAAGACAATTATGACGGAATAATTGAGCTCACGAAAATAAAATGAATGAAAAAAAAACTTCAATTTGTATGTTATAACTGATGTGGGTGTTGATTTTACCATCATTTTATTTGGATACCGAATTTATTTGTCAGTAAAGTTGCCAGAATTGAGTTCAAAGTTAGAAATAACCGACAACAAATTCGTTTTATTAAATTCACATTTCGCATTTATTTATACAAAGTTTGGAATAAAGAATTTTCATACTGCATAATTTATTTTGTATTCAGTTCACAAGTCGAAATTAATTTTATAACATTTCGCTGATTTTTTGTATTCAATTCTACTGAATTCTCAAAGAGACTCAACATGTATTGCAAAGGTCAGGAATGACGGAAATTTAGTAAATTCGATGCAAATTGCTATTGAATAGTTTATGCTATACGGTTGACTCTAACTCTCCAGCTACTACAAGTTAACAATCCTAGTGAGAGTTGTCGTGATCAAAGGTGAGTGTTCATGAATTGACGATTATTGTATTTGCATTCATGCTATGTATTTATAATGCAACCCTTGACCGGTCTTACTCCATATTGAAATAGTTTGTTTCGTATTAGCAAGATTCTATCAACATTTGCAGGTTGTTAGAACGCTTTGAAGTATCCAATCCCTCTATGAAAAGCTACACTCGCAATAGCAATGTGAATATTTCCGTAATTAGAAACTATAGAAAATATTCCTGATACTCCTAGAATTCATAACGTTTGACGCAGTTGAATTCAAGCTGGATCTTTTCAAGCACCATGATTTCACTGATCATAACGAGTAGAATTCTGAACCTTCCGTGAAACGAGGCCGCTCTGCTTTGACGATTAGTAAAAAGTCTTCATTTATTTCTATATTAGCGATTCAATTTCTTCTTGATCATTTATGAAAGTGAAAGTCGAGAAAGGCACGGCGATTTTTACATCTTTGACATTGCACAGTTTTTTCAAACGCCAAGATGAAACCAGCCACTGCCGAAGGCTTTTTCGGATGAATTTGGAAGACGTAAAAATGTTTCGATGGTGTTTCCATTGCAAGTGTTGAGTTCATAAGTATTCCAAGAAATTTCACAACCCTTAAGATGGAGTTAGGATTATTTTGTTTGAACAGCCTTTTTAGTGACTGCTTTGAATAACAATCGAAAGTTCATGATCATTCACTAATCTTTGATGAAAATCACAACCAAAATTACTCCGCAAATGTGCTTTATTTTTTCTACTTTCAATCAGATTACTTGTCGATAAAACAAGTGAAGAAACTTCACTGTTTTCGCTTTGAATAGTTAGATTCTTTTTCTTGAAAAAGTTGGAAGATGTAGGGCAAGAAAAAGAAAAAGAAATTCGTGTACTGAAAAGACAAGTTTGAAAAGTCTCAGTGGGAAAAAGTCAAAGCTTCGTTACACATGCATCTACCTAGGGTTAAAAATTCCTTCATGGCTTTATTCTGATCACGAATTCCAACTCACATACCCACACACTCTCTTCCTCAGCTTTCATGTTAGAGAACACGTGGGACATGTAATCGTAGAGCAAATATAAACCAGTATTGTACCAATGTTCCTGTGATCCTTCATTTCAAGCTTTTTTTGTGACTTATAATTCGGTGGAAAAAAAAAATTTGTCAGTCAACATGAAATATTGTCTCCATTAGGAATAAAAATGAACACAGTGATGAAAGCAGTTACTTATGATGCTCTAAATATTTCTAACAATGGAAATATTGACAACTCTTCATACGTATCGAATGAAAATGGAGCAAAAAATAAAAACTGTAACAACAGCAGAGAAAAACTGATGGCAACCAAAAGTCTGGAACGTCATTGCACATACCAATCACCTACTTTTTTTTTTCTATCTTTGCGCAAATGCTCAACAAACAGCCAAACAAATTCACGAAAGTGACGGCTAGTGAGTGAAGTAGGAAAAACGGAAACATGAAAGGCGAGAGAGAAAATGAGAGGTCGATGATCATTCCCTCGGTTGTCGTACGACTCTCTTTATCCCCACTAGTTTTCTAGAATTCTCGTAAAATAAAAGAACCTCTGCAAACTCTGCGGAAACCCATCGTGACTTGGTCACTTTTGTTTCACCACCACTATCGTAACTTTTGTGTTCTCTATAGTTAAACTCTTTATTTCTTTATCTTTCTTTTCTCGCATTCGTTTTTCCATTTTATCTTCTTTTTTTTTGCAATCATGTTTAGTCTGTGTTCTCGTTCAATTCTTATTCCCTTTCTCGGATTTTATTTGCTGAGCGACAGCATCAAATAATTCGATTACAGTAAAAGCATAATTTGAAATTGTAATTAATTCTAAAATGCGATTTTTAATAAAACTTCTTCTTTTTCACTTCAATATAAGTCAATGCTACTATGGGTTTGGTGCTTTTGTCATTTTTCATCAAGTTCCATAGGAATTGTGAACTTCAATTACATCTATTTCCATTGCGCTTTTCTCATTGTCTTATTGAATAACTTTTAGTCTGAATTACATCTAACATCTCACTTATTGGATACGCTTCGACGAGTGCCAGTGCTTGAAAATCACTTCCTTAATTAACTCTCCAGTTTCATTTCAATTAAGATTGTGGAGGCTTTGCGGTGGACTACAGATGAATAAGAAACTTCAAGCACGTTCACATTTTTTCACTATGAACCAATCCGGTAGATGTTTGTGATTTTATTTTATCATCAATATTACGATGATACGATTGATGAATTCATGAATCGATTGAAAAGCACGACCACTTCAAGCACAATCGAGTGAAAATAAAATTTTTGTTCGTCAAAAAAATTTTGATCTATAGTTTTAATCAACTGTACGATCGACGCGATGGAACTTCTTGTGAATTCGTGTTCGAATTTCTCATCAAGTTAATATCTGTCTATCGTGATAGCCGAGGATTTATTGTAAACAGAACGATGTGGTCATACTAATGATGGTTTGTGTATGACCTTTGTACACATCGTTAGTGGATCACCAACTGAAAAGGGCTTGAAATCAGCACTCGACTACTTAATCACCAATCATCCCTCATTTTTCCTATCATTCTACAAATGTGCAGAACAAATGTTCTAATTCATACGTGAACTCAGTAATAAATATCGATAATTATCTCCATAATTAAGCAAAACTTCCGTATCAAGTAAATTCGAATTCTCTCTACGCAAGTTTGTTCACCAGCACTTAGGAATTGAATATTCTCCAACAAGAGAACTACATTATAAATTTAGTTTAAAATATGAAAGTTTACTCACAGTCATTATTATCAACAGTAATCATTCGTAGAGCAGCTAATGAAATTTAAATGCAGTGAGATTAAAAGTAGAAGCACATTTTTTGCTTGTTAATTTTACATTTTTATACGTTCTCATCAATTATGAAACATTCCATGAATGTTTTATAATAATCTTTAAAAAAGAGAAAACTAGAGAAACACGAATATCAAGAATCTCTTCATGTGATTATTGAATTCAAGTTTCTCAAAGATGGCAATGAAAATCAGGTCAAGATTTGCTGATGCAACATTTCACCACGTTCTATTCATCTGGATTTTATAATTTCTTGATAACATTTTATACAGGAGCTCTCTTGCTTTTCACACAGTACTCTAAATGCACTTTTATTGAAAGTGTTTGGAGAGAGAGTAAGAGTAATGCACACGCAATCACAATATTGATGATTGCAAGCGATTATTTCAAGCTCTGCAGAAATAATGGTTTGCATACAATACCAACTAGTTTTCTACGTTTCTATCTCTTTTTTTTTGCCTCTAGTTTTTGCAGTACAGCGAATGAAGTTTCATAAAAAATGAGGTCAAGAGTGAAAATTCGCGATTGAAAGCTCTGATGTTATCGATTATCAAACCGCAAATTTTGGGATTCGGGTCAGGAGTAGAATTAGCTAAAAATTCATTTCGATTCGTTACATTTTTGTTGAAGAGTTGTGTTCAAATATAATTCAAAAATCCAATAGTAAATCTCCACCTAACATTTCATTTCTTTTGAAAAACATTCAAGAGCACCATCCCTGATATCACTGAAGTGTCCTCATGGACTGTAAAAAGGTACAAAAAAAAATCGAGCGTTAAGAAATAGTAAAAACACTCACAAAATTTTATCGATGAACAATTCGAAATTGAACAACACAAAATTTTGATTAATGTTTGATCTCGAGAGTGCTTCACATAATCTGATTGACATTCAGCCATTTGAATTTTATTTCATACATGTGAATACCATGAAATGCTCGTGAAATAAAAATTTTAACACCCTATTACTACTTCTGTTCATTTAACTATATATTTACCAGCACCAAATGGTTTTTTTATCCATAAACATTTCATTTTACTGTATTGAATATTTATGTCATCATTATCTACAAAATATCATTTCACTATCACCATATCAAGTGCAAATAAATTTTCCCCTCGAGAATAACTCGAATATTTTTTCTCCCACTTGACATTCAATAAAATCGAAATGCAAAATGTTGATGTAGTTATCAACATTAAAGTGAAGTTGAAGAGGCGAACATTCTTGTTGAATAAAAGCGCGCTCGAGTGATTGAATTTTTCCTTTTCTTTTTTTATTCATCTCCTATTTTTTTTTTTCCAATATATGTATTTTACGAATATACATTGGTATATGTGTAGTGGATGAGGTGATTGTACTGGAGTAGATCGTTCGAAACGTTTTGCACTAGCCGAAATCATTTTAAGTGAATCGTCGAATGCCATTTCGTCGATGTCGAGGGACGTAGATTTGAGTATGGTGTATACGCATAGCAGATTCGTTTCCTCGGGGCACATTTTCCCAACTTTCATTCCAGTTAAAAATATCATCTACATGCAAATGATATCGATTTTGACATTGGTGAAAGAACGTGGAAGAATTAGGATAAAAAAATATGACAGAAAAAAAAAATAGAAGATGATGTTTAACATTTATCATTACGAGATGAATATTTGTAAAAATGTATTTATTGATGATTTGTGTTGTTAGTTGAGATTTTTATTAAAATTGTGACATAACAGTGTGGTAAAGTTGGAAACATTTACCAGAAGCTCTTTGAAACGCGCCATTATGAATATTAGAGCTAAAGAAGTAGAGTGATATTAATAACTAACGATCTATGTATACATTTAATGCGTAAAGGTTTCTTGTTTATATCTATTTGTATATATGTGAATTTATATATAGAGAACGGACATGAGAAGTGAGGGGACAGATTGTGAATACCAAAGTGTCCCTCTTACTCGTTTTATTTTATTTTTGTTATTTTGTGATAAATTTTACCGAGATGGTAAACCACACCGGATGCACACATGCTTTAGGTCTCAACATCCGGTCGATTGCGCGAATTTAGAACGTTGCGTTTGCGTTCAGACCCGCAGGCATCATCTGCATATGACGACGGAATTTCCCATCATGAAATTTTTGTGATAATGAAAATAGAAGAATTTTTATATCGAGAAATACGCATACAATTGAATATTGGCGAGTCGATGCACTTACTCTTTTGTTTCGAATTTATTAATAATCCTTTCACGTGGAAAAGTTTGTGAATGGCATTTCATGTGGTGCTGGAAGTGGAATTTTTATCGGTTGAGAATATCAGAAATTTTAATCGTTCATTCAATATTTTTCGGTTCAATTTTCTCATTGAAGCACACTTGACGATGTGGTTAATTGCAATCATGGTAAAATAAAGCAATAGTCGGATAAAAAAAAAGACCGTCAAAAAACCCAGTGGAGCAATGTGGTTTCTAACTGGAACAGTTGGAAATGTCATGTTAAAATTGTCGCAGTAATACATCAACTGAGAAGTATTTTTTCGTGAATTTCTTTTCATTGCGTAATAGAAAATAATGAAATAAATGTCACAGTGAGCGGTGAATTTATGAGAGTAAAATAAAACGATTACAGTTGTTGGACATCAAAATTAGCTTGAAATAATGTGGGATATTTATTTCATCGTTTCGAGTATGTTTCGAGGTTATTCGATAATCCGTTGAGTGCTACCGCATTGAATGAATTAAAAATCTCTCATTCTCCGATGACTACTATCATTAGTCGATACACGTGATGAGCGATTGAGAGTTCGAAAAATATAAAATTCATAATATTGAAACATTATTATTAATATTCAATTTTGTTTTCATGAATTTATATGAAGCGATCACATTTTCAACTGAAATTTCAACAAGATTAAATTACCGATATGACTTTCGACATGAAAATATAAAAATTTTCTTTGAATTTTCATTATGAATATTCATAAATTATTAATCCTCATGAATTCACATGTGTGACTGATGCCAACAGTGGATATTTATTTCCAAATCATTCATGAACGTTTATATTAAAAAATTTTGTACATTCAATCCTGATGGTAATTAATATGCAATAATTCATTATCATATCAACCGAATTGACTCATCATTGATCTGGACCAGAGCAACATTCATAAAATCATAAACCAGCACAATTAATTTGTTCGGATTAATTGCAAAAACTCAAGAAACGATTTGTTAAATTCGTTTGCTTGTTTAAACACTCAGTCACCGCCAAGTAAAATGAACTGTACATTGTAACGTTTAAGTAAAAAAGAAAATGAATAGTAAGTGAAAATGCAGTGCGAGTCGTTGACTTGGTACGTCCCTGTGGCGCAACGTGTTGACGGCACAAACGTAAAGTTCATCGTATCATACGGGCGGGAACTATAGTTAATTATGAAACTTAGTGAATTTACAAAAGGGACCAGCAACTTTTGTGGTTCTGTGATACCTGACATGGTGTTATAATCATTTACTCATTCTCAATACTTTGCAGTAACAGAAAACACTGGAGAACTTGAAGCAGAATCAAAAAAAAAAATTATGGAATCGACTGGAAAGTGAATACAGGCAGAAACTTTATTATACAGATTTATATTCACCGAGAGCAATAATATTAAATTCAGTTTTATTTATTTTTGTATTCTGATACTTTGCCAAACTACGGATTTGTGAATAAAATAATTCATATCATTTTTCATGAAATATAACGATTGGAGTTTATTCTCCAATTTTCTCACCTTTCCAAAATTTCATAATTCGTTATAATGATGAGAATCGACGCTTAAAATAGTGGAAAGTAAAAATGGCTAATTGTTGTTCTGTATCCATTGTCCTGATCTACTTCGATATTGTTTATTTATTTATCCTCAGTGTTTGACTAGAAAATTATTCTCTAATTAATCATCCATGATCAGTGTAAAGTTTCATCAGTATAAATACATGGCAAGTGCATATGTTCTCGCTTTCAATAATCTGTTGATATTTCAACGAAAAAATAATCAGTGCCAATATGTAAACTGCAAATGTACATATAAACATTTAACAGCTGTTCATTTATCGATATTTGACCAATTGATTCATTCATCCATCACCTCATAATCTAACAGCAAACATTTTCACATAATTAATAATCGTATAAACCCAGTAGGGAAAAATGAATGAACTGCACGCCTTTCAACTCAAATAAATCCAACGTCCCTTCCCAAATATTTTCACATCCATAATGGAATGAAACATGAAAAATGAAGAATGGGAAAAACTGATCACAATAGAAGTGTTTGATGAAACTTCCTGAGGAAAAAATTAGACAAAACAAACGACGAAATTCAATTCTGCCTCCATTATTGAAAAAAAAATAACAATCGTGAAATATTTGTTCAATAATCAATACGACAAAGTAGAAAACTAAACAATCTCCGATTGCAATCACTTTCCGATTGTCAATTGCAATATTTTCATAAACAATATCTGAAACTAAAATATTTGAAGAGATTTGATGGGCGAATTCACTCGATTTTTCTTGTTATATTTTCTATATTTTTTTTTTCTTCCTTTTTTTGATATGTATACGAGGATAAACAACAACATTACGCGGGTATATGGCTGGCACTCCTCTCACCACAGACAACAAAGTTCCCACTGTTGGATAAGCTTTGACAGGGTGACCCTGTTATCGAGCGCTGAAGCCACTGACCCATAACCTTCACCATCGGTTTTTCTCCATACCAATACACGGAAACAGGAAGCAGAGATGTCGAAATATTCACAACTCAATATATAATGCATAATTCATGTATGCCATGTATAAATAAATATAAAAAAATGAATAAATAATGAATAAGTATAAATAAATACACAATAAATACATTCACATCATAAAACTTCCTGTAATATTATAACATTTCTATAAACAATTATCTTAATTTGATTCATCAATTTTTTATGTCTATTCATTTTCATGATATGTTAATCATATTACATAGATGTAGATATTCTGCTTTCAAGTGTATTTCACAAGTCTCACCTTTCGCTTGTATGTTGATGAGCCCCACGAATGCCTGAATTAAACCATGACGGATTAGCAAGCGGTTTAATTAATGCTTCCTTGTTGTGAGCTCTTGGATGATGCGTTGCACTAATTAAAGTTCTATGAATAGATTGTACTTTGGAGCGTACGCGGTTCAAGTTTGGTTTTTTGTGGAGAGAAAAAATATACGACAGAGTTTTTGATCAAATAATTAAAATGACGCATTCGTATTTTGCTCGTGTATTTTATGATATTCAAAATTTGTGTAGTACCTCCAAACATTTGAGTTATGATTATCGAAATACGTTGAAAAGATGTTTATAATTTCATATACATTTTTGTATGCAGCTTTGATGGATTGACGAACATGTTTTAATTAAAATTATCCAACGATGAACAATGTACATTCATTAGACGTTATACATCCTCGTCGTCAAGTTACTTGCATAAATGTGTGGACGTGCGTGATGTTGATGATATCACCATGCATGATTGCGCCTGCGTGTTCATCGATTTCATTTGTCAGAGTAACTCTCGGGATATTTATCATTACGTGATTTTCAGATATACATTACGTGATTTGCAATCACTGTGAGCACGTTCGAGATGCATTTATGATATTGAGAATTCAAAATGAAATGTTCGCTCTAGTTTGTGACAGAAAAGATGGGGTAGTAACAGATTTTTGGTTGATTAGATGTGAATTTTGTATTTTTATCTTTTTGATTTGATGTATAATGGCTGTTCTTGTGAAAATAATTTGATATAAAAATTTTTTCTAATTATCATATGCATTTGTGAGTGATGATATTTCGTTTTGATGAATTGTTACTCATAAAGAGAACTTTTTGTGTGATTATTTCATTTGAATTGCGGATTTTTATGATGCTTAAGCTTTACTTTGTTGTACTGAAGTGGATGAGTGATGTATACAGATGAGATTATGCTATAGCGTAGTGATTATATTGAATATAGGTCACTTTGGTACATTTTTAATATCACGATTGGCCAATCATTAATATCAAATATCGCTCGGGTCATGTTTGCTCTCAAGTATGAAGTCGGGGGAGGCATTAAATGCTTTCATTTCTATTCTTCTGTTTTTTACTCTTCCCATGCAGTTTTGTGAAGTTCTTCGTGGTATTGCAGTGGTTTCTATGCGATACTTTTGCTTATTGAAATCGCGATTGAGTTTGTTATTGATTGAGAGAATTGTTTTGCACGATGATTTTCTATGAATTGACGAAATAATTTTTGAAAAGTGTTGTAGTGATGTAATCGAATGAAAATTTAATTATTGATCCGATAATTCAGAAATGTTTCCGACAAATCGTGATGTTTATTGTGAGAGAATAAATATTAATGAGGAAACTTTCATTATATAAATTAATTATGAAAAATTATGCGACCATTTATTCATGAGATTATTCTCCACTTCGAAAAGTTCAACCTTTTTATGAGACGGTTGATTATTTTTTTTTTTTCCAATGAAATTAATTAATGAAATCATTAAAGGAGGAAAAATCTCAAATTGCAATGAATCCACAAATAAAATATCGAATGAAACACTGGATTGTACGATCACCACCAAAAATTTTTACAAAAATAACTTCGAATCGAAAAATTCATCAAAATATTCTTTCAACGAATGATAAAAATGAAATCTCTCTGTTTTCATTGAAACAATCGAATCCGACTCCAATTTCACAACACGAATAGCATAAAGAGACTGCGACTGTTCACCAGTTTTGTCGAAGAATTTCCTGAATATCCACAGAAATTTACAGCATAACAAAAATTCATAACAACTCCGGAGCTATCATCAATATTGCCACGAAAAAATATCCATCAACAATCAAATACTTATCCAACGCTGTTAGTCAATGATAAATTGTGAATAATTAACTTCTACATGAAAATGATTTCCCCCAAACACATTAACAAAATTTATATCGTATAATTATTTCTGAATTTATATTATAGTCATCGATCAAGACGAAATGATCAGGGCCACATTTCTTCAGAGTAAATTTAAAGTAATACTTTCGACGCCGTATAGTCGCAATAGTCCAATCGATCTTCATATATAT
>JABMBR010007145.1:0-54984 GCA_018881525.1 Meteorus sp. PSUC_FEM 10030008
AGGTTGGGTTGCTTAATTGTTTAAAATAAAAAATTTGTTTTAATTCCGAAAAATGTATTCTTAATTTTTTATCTGCTATGTACTTTCATTTTCATAAAATATGTTTTCATTTTTTCTGAAGCAAGTTTTTTTTCTCAGGTCCAATATGCCACAGATATCACACATTAGTTTGAAACTATCTTCAAACATCACAAGTACCATGATTTGACTGAAAATGAAAAAAAAATTTTTTGCCAAATTTTTGAGGGGAGCCGTCGTGCCCCACGGGGGCCGTCGTGCCCCACTCTCCCCTACGTTTGATTGTCAATGCACAGAACATTTACACTTCATACATCATATGATTATACATATCTATAGACATAAAATATTTTCAGCAGAATAGCTCCAGAGAAAATAACATATGAATTATTTATTCGAATCGAATTCGATCGAGGAAAATAGAATGTAAATTGGAGTATTTTGTATCGCCTTTTTTTTAAATGTTGACATTGTGTTGATTATCTCTACTAATTTATTTTTTATTACATATACATTCATATATAGTAATTGAATATAATACGTGCATATTATAAATATTTAATCGAACTAATATGATATATCTCAGAGATATGAATATTTTCAATTCGAATGTGCACCATACATGATTTTCACTTATGTTTTATTGATTAATTAATTCATTCAAAAGCTGTTACTGTAAAAAATCGAAGTTTTAGAGTCACAAATTATGTTACCCCTCTTTTAATGATATTCAATGAACATATTGATAATTTGCCGAGTGAAATGTAATCAGTCCGAAGTCCCAATTCTTATAACTTGTGAACATGAGGAATCAAAAATTACCTAGCATTTTCGTAAGCCGAGGATAATACTGCAGGTCTCTTTGACTTGGAGACGAAGCATTCACAACACAAAGTCAAAGGAAATTTTATAAAAATATATTATCATCAGACGGATGTAGTATTGTTTGCAACATCGAATGAGGTATAACTTACTTCAATTTTCTGGATTCATTCGCTTGACTGTTCATTTCCACATGTGCAAAATTAAAATGTTCATAATTGATAATTTCAACCAAATCCTTTGTCACTTATATTAGACATACAGAGATCAGAAAAGTTTATTCTGTTATGTTATATCGAACTGCATTCCGGATAAATACAATCAGGAATGATTTCTGTTCCAGAAAATATCGCAGTGAGTACTCTAAATGAAATTTTCCTAATCAATCTATTTCAATACACCACAAACTTTATCAATATTTCCGATACCTCAAATTAAATCTGTACATGACTTCCAATGCTCGAATGGAAATCAATTCAGTCGTATACTCGGGGATTGATCATCGAATGTTTCCAGTACTGAGAATACTACATTGAAATCGACGAAAATACAACTCCAACAATTTCATCCTGTAGTTCGTCTACCTCATATTACTTCACATGAGAACAAATTGTTAGAGTACTCGCATTGACTTTTCCCCTCTAAACACAAATGCATCATATCAAATTTCATTCAGTAAGCAAATAATGAGATCTCGTCTCGCCTTTTTTGTTAGTACGACAGATCAATGATTACTCTCGTTGACTTTCATTGGGTTTGATATTTGGCTTCGGTATTTGCTAACACTAATATAAATCGAAGCTCGACAAACGGAAGGCAGTGCATATGAACACGTGAATAGAAACGAAAATGCTTGAAATATAGAGGGAAGAGAGCAAGCAATTTTCATCATCATTAAAAAATGGATGATGCAGTCTTACAGATCGAAAAAAAATTAATTTTGTTTCCATGCGATAATCAACTAGAACTTGACCATATAGATTATTTAGATTCGTCGCTGAGATACAGCTCCTCGAATTGGGATCAATCAAACAATGGCCAAGTTAGAAATGGACAAAATATTTACGAGATATGTCTGTTGGATATTTACTCAGGAGAAGATACAGAGAAACATCCTTGTGCACATTTAATTGTGATTAGGCCGCGGCTACTTGATTGATGTTTTATTCGATAGTTATTCAAAATGGTGAAAAATCTCCATTATTCTCTTTTGATATGGATACAGTTGAATTTTCTGTTATAAATATTAGGTACAGTAGTAGTATTTACAAATCTTCGGAAAAATTATTTTATTCCAAATTGTATCCAATATTTTACCTTTTATTTGTTTCGTCCTCTTGAATTTTCTGCAACTTGGAGAATTTCTAATTTAATTGTTCTTGCTATGTTTAATGACTTCCACCACTCGAGAAAACACTGGAGGAATTCACAATTTATCGCATTGTCAAGAGAATTGTATTAATTATATTTCTACAGCAAGAGAGACGACCAGCGTCGCAAGGAAAGACGAAGCCTGCGTCTTTTATTTGAATAACTAATTAATTAACTTATTAAAAATAGAATGAAACAATCCAATATAATTTTGTCCTTGAAGCGTCGCAACGCTCATTTGTTGAATGAGCAAACTCGTAGTTGATTTTGCAATATAACTTCATGAACCATTAATTTGATTTCATTTTTCACACTTTGATTCAATCAACTACTTGAAATGCTGCGGATTCTTACAAAAGTACTCATGAATTTGTTTTATCTTGTTCTGTCACTTCGCATAAAATGATTAATTGGTGTACAACATTTAGAATACCTCTGTTACTTTCTTATATTCTAATTTGATTATGTATTTTGCGATATATCATACACGAATGTATTTTCCATCGATTATACATCAACATAATGACTTCTCTTTCTACTGATTAATCAAATCACTGCATTGCAGAACGCCAGCAACTGCTAGAGCGTCGTTGAAAACCCAATTCTCAAACGTATACATTAAAGTGTTTTTATTACTATTCTCTTTTCTAACATTAATTAATTTTATGGATATTTTCTTGACTTTGATGCAGTCATATCAACAATAATTGATTAATTAGTTTTCTTTGGTTTACACAAAAACGAAGAAGTACTCAGTCGGAAGATTGAATGAAAAATAACTTAACGAATACTAATATCAAAATAAAAGTCAGAACATTTTATACGTTTACTCATCATCTTATTATACTGTATCATAGTCGGCTTCATTTTCTCAACAGTCTATGTGGACGATTATGCTGTTCTTGTTTATTTATTCTGATGTTTGAATTTTATTACAAAACATGGAGATTTTCACAACTTTTGCTTTTACTGTCGTTCATGCACATTTTATTTAACATTTCTCGAGCAAGGTTCAGACTCAATGCAGTTTTACTTCCATGTAATTTCGATAACATTTTATTTTTACTGCCTCGACGTCGTAATTTCCTATCGCGCATTTCACGTAAGCGAATTTGTTTCAAAATGCCAACTAATAATTCATCTACGTTGTGTTGAATTCCACTTGATGTCTCGATGAATTTACATTCACGTGATGTCGCTAATTGTTTACCTTCTGTAGTTGTATGGAAAATTGAAAAAAGAAAATGAGAAACAACAATGAATTAAAAGTTCAACATGAATAATTGTCCAGCCATTATTACAGTTTACTTCTCCTCATTGTGATGATTTAATTATTTACTTTATTCCAATTCTATTTCAGCTTACCGTTTGGAGTAATTGAACGACTCCTTGCAAGATCAGCTTTATTGCCGACAACAATGACTGAACGTTCCTGGGTGAGATGTTCACGCCAAAGATAATTGAGCATCTCTTCAGCAACTTGAAAACTAGGACGTGATACAATTGAGTAAACAACCACACAAGCGTGTGGTTCATATGTTGACAATGAATTCTCCAACTGTAATTCAAGAAAACAAATTCGTGATTTTATCTACTGATTTATTCATAGTCATTCCTAGTAATCTCATTATTCTTCCAAAATTTTGACGGGATTCGTCTGGCTGCAATGAAGGAACGTTCTAAAGATAGGGTATGCTCATTTCACTATTATGTGTTCTTCATTGGAAACATAAGAAGGAAAACGCAACTAGAATTGTCATTACGTCCCCAATGCACAACATTCTCTTCTGTCAATATGAAAATTTGACTTCACATCCAATTATCTTCTCAACTTCTCCTATGATAGGAAATCAAATCAATAACGATAAAACATATTCGAAACTTATTAAATAACTAACTTCTTTATTCATTCGTAGCCATTAAGTGGGGATAAAATGAGTCTAGTCGATGACAAGAACGGCAAAAGAAACTTCGTTAATGGAAGAGGAAAAAAGTTTGGACCACATCGCGTACAGACGAATCGCGCCATCATCTTAGTCACCACTATATTGACAACTTTCCAGTGATTCGCAATTTGAAGTTGGTAAACTTAGAGACTCGTCTTCATCGCGTCATCCCTCCATAAACTTTCGTATATTCAATTCACTCTATATCTATACTTCTTCATGTTGGATTAAATTGTGTATTCGTAGTTCATCTCGAAACAACAACCAAAAGCGCGATATTTGTAAATTTTGGTTATGAATTTGACTAACTATTGAAAACTTAACAGAATCCCGGAAATGAATTGAAGTACCGAAATGTAATACTGAATTTCGAGAAGTTTTGACACTTCCTACAGTACGAATGCTATCAAAATTTTTTGAATGTTCTTTTGAAATCCATCACTTGCACAAATCTGGATTTCCACCTCAAAAAAAAAATTCTCGCCTCAAACAAAAAAAAATGATTTGATATTTTATTTACGCTCATTTCCACATGGGGATGATCGATGAAAACCATTTCGGACTCTTCACCATCCAACAGGATTGACACAGTTTTTTCACCAAATTCATCATCTGAAATTGAAAAGAATGAAAAAAATGAGTTCATTAATAAGGGAAAACGAGTTCATTCGAATCAACTACCAGGTCGATTGATTACATGCTTGACCCCTGTTACCATCCGCATTTTCTAACAACTTTGTCACAAAGCGAACATAGATTTTCCATTATCGTATGGGGCGCGATACATATGCACATATATACACATATACACCAAAACATATCTATTGACTTCGTCGGTTAAGCGAAGGGAAGTGAACTACATAATGATTTTGCGATGTGAACGTCGCGCTATGGGAATCCACAAAGAGAGTTGACAGAGTGAGGTCAGATGCGAGTTCCAGTTGCAACCACAGCCCTCTAGAAATTTTCAATATCATTTCTTGCCACATTATCATCCAATGTGAGATCAATTGATAATATTATGATCATCAACGATCATGAGGATGTTGTCTAAATTTTTTTCGACTACTCTACTGTTTTTTATTCCTCATTCATTGCAAAATTTTCATGAAGAAATTCACTAATTTTTATCTGTGTTTACCATCTTCCTCTGTCGTTTCTATTTCATAATGAATTTCAGATTGGATACAGTTAAAGGATAATTGCGACGCAAACGTTCATTTTAATTGTCATCAAATAGAATTTATTTGATATCAACATCAAACGAGTAGTGCGCCAACTGCATAATAAATTATTCGCGTTGGTAACTCGGGTTTTCATGTGCGTAATTAAATTTCAAAAATACATTTGTCTAGTCAGTGGAAAAATTCCACCCAGTTCTGATTTTTGCCAATTGTGAAAAGTGAAATTGGCGCTTACAAGACGTACATAAATTTGGATGTACTTATCAACTGTTAGATGATTTTTGATTTACAACGGTGAAAATTCCACACAAGTTTCTCTTTGAATTAGAGTTGTATGATTCGAATGGATTCACGTATAAAAGAATGTCAATATGTACATATGATTCTATTTGACCCGCAAGAAGAGATGCAATTCAATTATCATTCCATTGCTGACATTTCATACTAGAAAAAGAAGGAAATTTCTGCAATATCCGTACATGTGTGTGTGACAAATTTCCCATCGATGGATTGGCAATAACCTCGGAATGTCCAATCACGAATTGATCAAAGCTCTTTCTCTGTATCTATATTTCTTCCTCTATTTCCTATTCACTGTATATGCACGGATATCTCAATGAGTCTGTCATTCTCCTTGCATCCCATTCAATCGATCAATACACTTGACTATAGACGAGCAATAGAGATAACGACATCATTTATTGATGAGTTATAAAAACAGAGACATAGACGGAGAATAAAATGAAACAAAGAGCAAAATGATTTTATTTCATGCAATGAAATGGTGTTTGCAATTGACTGTAAATAGCTTCTCATGGATTGTGGAGTGGATGACGTTCATTATGAATAGATAGTTGTAATGACGACGCGAATGCAAAATTTGGTAGCATCAACGAGTTCGGTAATGGTGCCGATTAGAATTATTGGTGATATGACCATTTATGATGAATTAGAAATTGTCGAAACTAATTAGAGAAATTTTGATTTTCATGAAAGTTCTGAATTTTTCGATACATGATTGAATGTCTGAATTAGATATTTCAGGGATCAACTATATCATTGTCATGAACAACTGCAGTTTTCACGGAGGCATAACTGGAGATACTGCGAAGGAGATATGAAAAAAATCCTGTTCTATAGTTAGTTCACGCTTCTTGATATGTTATAGGGAATTCTACAAAGTGTGCATGCATGCTGAAATTGGGACGTAATTGGCGGAAATACATATGCAACCGCACAAAAATAAGAACTTTTTTCTCATATAGGTATGTCATGAAAAGTTCTATGTTGCATGTATGAAATATTTTTATGTTTGAAGTTGTGTAAATTGGTGGACAGCGAAGCGTAAATTGTAGTTTTAATTATACCAAAGCCCATACACGAACTCACATTCCGCGCAACTCCTTGTACAATCCACTAACTGCACTTGAAAAAAAAAACCGCTTTCGTGAAATTTTTCATTTTCCAACATAAGCAAAAACTAACACCTGAATATAATTGCATCTACATTCATATTCGTTGGAAAAATCTATTTTAAAAATATCAAATTTCCTCTGCCGGCTATTGACAGGATTGTATCAAAGAAGTCGAGAAATGGAATTTATTCTATGAAGCAGCATGACACTTCAGAGAGAAACAATTAGAAGCTGAAATTAATTTCACAATTCTTTCTTCTTTGCATTGTTTCTCTAAAGACTCACAGCCGCTGGTTAAATGATGAACTCGAAGGAATAAACCATTACCGTTGGCATTCATCAAGGGGGTTTGTGATGAAAGGAGAAACAGGAAGAAACTTAACTGCAAATCAAACTAAAAATAATTGGTGCATTAATCATATTTTTTTTTTCTTCACCTAAACTTGCGTCGTATGTATTCATGTATTCACTCGTCATGAATTGTGACACCAATGCTGTTTTTCCGACACCTGAATCGCCCAACAATACCACTCGGTACTTTGGAATTTCTTCAACCTCACTCTCGGTACTGTCACCAACGACACCTTGTCCACTGCAGCAGGATCCTTCGAACGGTGAACGCTCTCCTGACACATTGCTGTTCCTGGAAGTATATCAAGTCATCGATCAATCAATTGAACACATAAATCCACAAACAGCCAAAGTATAAAATATTCTCCAACCCATTTTATTCAGTAAAGCATCAACGAAATAGTTTTGATGATGGGTAAACAAAATTTGGATTCCATCATCTCATATTTTTGAAATTTTACATTATTTTCTGATCCATCGAGTGAATGTCACACTTATGCTCTCATATACAGTCCAAAGTGAATTAATTTCCATTACCAAAGCCCATTGAGTCGCTTCCGTTATCACCACAAGAAAAAACAAAAAGTGCGGTGTAATATTGGGGGATCACACCGTATCAGTCATGCAGACGTTCATACACCGTTGTTTATCGACAACCATCTGAACATGAAAGTTGAACAGTGACACAGTTTTGTAATCAAGATATCGATTTTGTAATCGAAATACACCCGTTGGTATATTTCGTGAATTAGTTCTGAAAAAAAAGAACGAAGTCTAACATAACTATAAGTTTCACAAGAAATATAAACGGTCGTTTATATCATGACAAATTGAGAAGAAACAGAACTTGGAATGGAATCGTTCTCAAATATTGATTCAATTGTTGATACATCAATTTTGTCTCAATAAATTCTTACTGCACAACAATTCCGGAGTAGCAATAGACGAATCATTTCATCATTCTATCTGAATAGTTTCAATTTCTGGATTTATATAAATACAGCACGATGAATGAGAGAAAGATGAAACGAAAAATAATTTCGTCACATTGCTGGCAAATTTTCTTATCACATTATTTTAAATGTTCCATTATTTCCACCTACGTCACCTTCAATTCCAATACATTTAACATGAAAAAAAATCATTTTGCAATTCGAGTGGAAACTTTGATTTGAATATTCCACACGAACGATCCAGTAATAAAATCAATGTTCGCTTTATCAAGAATATATTTTCCCTTTTTCTTATTTCCACAAGTCATCATATTTTATTCGATCATTTTTTTTCCCCTCTTCATACTTTTTTCCCCTTCGACAATGTTGTCAATTAACGCACCATCTTCAGACAATTTGTGAACGCAAGTGAATTCAATTTGATCCCAACATTGAAGTTGTCACACAGAGTAATTGAGACGAACCCCAATTATCCAACGTGGTTTATTCATTCCGTTCTTCTATCCAAACTCTCCTTCGATCTCCCCATTCTTTTTGTGTTCATCAAACTCAATAGTCCCTTCCATTCCGTTCACAATTACGTAAGTAAATCGAATCGACTCTATGATTTCTCTCCATTGCATTTGCATGACCATTGAATGTCCATACAATGTGGAAATAACGATAAAAGCAACGTTAAATCCCCAAATATGAACAAAAAAAATTCTTCAATTGTCATTCATTGGTTCTCTCCAACTATATTCACAATTTCACTTTTTTTCATGATACCATTGTTTAATTGTTCCTAAACAATTTTTCATTCCACTCTTCTGCAATTTTTTGTAACTGTTATTATCAGAAAATTAAAGGTCAACTGATACTGCGCATTTACTCTAGAATGTACCATTTACTAATCATCCATTGGAGTGTTCAAGAGCTCATGTTCTCAACGTTTCGCATCGAAACACATAATATTGATTAACATGGAGATCAAATTGCCGTATCTTTGCCTTCATCTTAGTCTTCGAATATACCATTCACCCAAAATGTACATAGGTACATGTATATACGTACATGATATAACAAAAAATGGGGAGTTATTAATGGGTGAGAAAATTAGTGATCCTTCGTCAATCCATCTTAAATTAAATCGGACAAGTTTTCTCATTTAGAAACGAAGCCTGGGAAATTCGTTCGGACTTTGGGGGAAATACTTGGGGCATACAATGGAAGAGGACACGCTGGAACACAGCAAAAGCCCACATTTTCTCCTGACTTTTATTACTAAAGTCAATAACGTGTCCAAATGTACAACTACGAGGAATCGTATACCATAGACAAGCACGCACACACCTATTTTCGAATGTTATACACACACATATGCATTCATGTGGTGCATATTTGAATGATTATACACTTATCATGCGAAGGAAAAAATCACGTGATTATTATCAACATGTGTGCGGAGATATTGAGAATGTTTTGTTTCTGTTGTTGCAAAAATAAAAATATCCATATTCATGTTCTGCTTCAGAATTTCCGTGGAATTTTATGTTTGTTTGTTTATTGTGATTCTATAACATGAGTTACGTAGTGGTCTACATCATTACAACGTTTTTTCTTCATGTTTTCATAAAAATCCACATCGCAGTTGAGTGAATGTTCATTTTATCTTCATAAACTTCTCGTAAGCTTCGATTCTCTTTTAAGGTTATGACAGGGCGAACAATCTACAAATCCTATGCTCATAAACATGAAAATCATTCTATTGATTTGAGAATCCCACAAATTCTACTTCGGGCACATTTTTTCCATTCTCATTTTGGGACGTGGGAATCCATTATTCATTTTTCATGATGTTAATTCTTGATTGTATTATGTATATGTTGAGTAACTTCTCACTTTCTATCGTTAAAATTGAACACAGTTACAATTCCAATCGTTCTGGATAGAAGAAATGTAAACACCATCACGAACTGAGAAGAATTGACAAGTCTTCGGCACTCGGATACAATATCAAGAATAAAAGTGAAAATAAACTGGCAAGACATGTAAATACTTTTGTCATAAACAGTCGATTTTTACTTTTATTTACGAAAGTAAAATCGCATACGATCATTACAACTATTTTTAGAATATCTGAAGAAAAAAGAATAAAGACCAGTAGAATGTCTGGCGTGGCATTCATCACATTGAAACAGAAGAATAAGGAGGACGAGAAAAAGAGAAACAGATGAAAAAAGAGTGGAAGAAGTGATAGCAAGACACAGTATAATGGTTGACATTGATGAGTTGGGAGTTGGAATCAGCTAAGAATAGAAAATCTCACATTGTTGACATCAAAATACCCAACCGTAGGTACATTTGTTTGAACACGTTTTTTTTGTGTAATTCTGGATGATTCTTCCTATATTGAGTGAAAAATTTGAAAAACATTGTGAATCATCACCGAAAAAAAAAAAACAATAAATAGATCTGGCAAGGAATTACTTCGTAAAATGACGAATGCATAATTTCTGTCGATTTGAATACGATCACAACCATTGATCATTATAATGATGGAACATGTGTGGTTTATTGGCCGAAATCCATTTAATATTATACGTAGACACGCGCTGTGGCTGAATGTATTATGAATCATCACGAGTATAAAACGCAGATGAGACACGTTGCACATTTATTTCACTCGTCACGGCAATACATTGAATAATCATGTTGTGAGTCACATATTATTTCCTTCATTTTTCTTCCGTTTATATCTTCACATATCATCAGCATATTTTCATTTGCATTATCACATAATTCAATTCAACAGTTGCGATGAATCGTTAATAACAATGAATTATATTGCTTCCGATATTCGAAGGACGTTATCATGAATCATTTAAAACATCGCATTGAAATATCTTGAACACAGTTCAGTGTGAAAAATCAATGTTATTATTTTTCGGCCACTTCGAAATACGAAGTTAAGAGAAAAGAATGGATAGACATATTCTTGATGTCCAATGTGATATTGATGAAACCGTTGTTGTGGAAGCGACGGCAAGAGAATACTGAGGAGCAAAACTCTTATTTACCACTTCACTCGTCTTTTCGTTCGTTATTTACTTTACTTTCTTCACCTTTTTCCCCCGAGTGTACACTCTCTTTTTATTTATGTGTGTGGCACTTTTTCATCGTTTTTTTTTTCGGTGCTACTATCATTTTTCGTGTGGCGAGAGAAATATTTTAGTTAAAAATGAAATGACGAGAAAATTGAGAGAGAGGTTATGAAGTATTATAAAAAATGGTGACAAATACTATGCTATTCCCTGAAAACTTTTTTTCTCTCATCATTGTTTACTTTCCATTTCTGGAGACGGATGAATCGTACGAAAATCGTGGTGTGGGGGTGGGATTTAGGATCACCACCGTGGAGTGCTATCAAATTGAAATTGATACTGCTCCACTGATTTTGTTTCAGTAGAAAAGTTTCACGAATTCATTCTTGTTCAGTCCCCGTTTTTCTATACTTTTCCCTTTTATTTATTCTCACTTTTCATTTTTCCTTCCAATTTCAACTGGGAAACAAACTCCAACTGCATTGTATAGACACACTGAAATATTTACAATGGCGTATGTTTACTTTTGGATTTGGTACGAAAAAACTCTCTGAGTATACAGACAGAATTCTCGTATAAACTTTTCAGATGATTCGAAAGTCGGGGATAAATTTGTATCTCATTTTGCGGATACAGACTCATCAAGATTTTTATTCTACCTTCAACGTCCACGAAGGTGTCCAGGAGTGTAATAGTTTTCACGCAATATACTTCGTGATTATTCATAGAACCGGAAATTTCATGCATCAGATCAGTTGATAGAACCGTTCGATGATTGTGGTAGTATATTTTCCTAAATATAACCTCATTTTCAGTTATTCCTCATCAGTTTTGATGGATTTCAAGGAAAAAAAACATGATACCTCATAAATATTCACGTTCATAAATTTTCTCACTACCAGTTTTTTAATCCACATATTTATCGTCATATTTACTTTTACTGTTATTCATACATTAATTTCTCGGTATTCTCATCCCTCCATGTAAAAGTAAAGTATAGAAGACAAGGAAAAAATGTCCTTGGAGGGAAAAATAGGGTGGGACTATTTCGGCCACCCGACGCGACGATATTTTCCCCATATTTTAATGGATCACCATAGTAATGTGGACGATATATTATCCCACAACACTATCAATTGAATGAATCGTTCCAGAAGGGAAGAGAGAAAACCAAAACACTCAAAACAGTCGAGGAAAGTTTCTGTAATTGTCGTTTGAACTAATCCAAATTTGCGATTTATATGGAGGTTTTTGAGGTTGATGATGGAAGTCATTCTCAAATTCTATCAAACAAGTCACATTCATGTATACAAGACATTAGAAAAAAAGATGAGGGGGGAAAAAAGTCGGAGGCTCTCAAATAACTCACATTTGTCATTATTTTTCAATGATAAATATCAAACTAAGATCTGAATATTCATCAGGTCTAGAACTACCACGATCGTGAATATTATACTACCGAAACAATTTTGAAGGGAAATTTCATAACTTCTGAACTTCATAGTTACAGGATGACTTCCCAACGACGAAAATTCCACTTTGTCGCGCAACCCACCGTCATATGAATTATTTATGTTTCGTATCAACGTATCAGTCACAATCAAGATATTTGTTTGTAGAGTAAAATAATAATCGAAATACGAATTATTTCAAACTGATAGAAAACAGTGATTTTGAGAGCGAGATTCTTTCAATTATTGCGAAACGCGTTTTGAAATGCATGAAGAAAAAAAAAGGGGAAACTTCTGAACCACATGTGCAACATGCAGTGAAGCTTTCGATGAAACAATTGAAATTTATCATTATGAATAATGAAAAAGCAAGGAAAAAATAACTGAAAGAATTTACATGCGGATTGAGGGTCAAACAGAGAAGCGTTGACTCGGCAATGAGCCATACGCGAAATTCCACGAATATCTTTTTGGCCAGAGTACTTGAGTGGCAAGATACACTTTCGTTTAAAAGCTCTCACTACCATGCACATAGTTTCACATCCACATTCGAAGACTACACTAACACGTCGTACTCAATTTTCCCCCTTTTCGCATCTCACATCTCGTGTCTTCATAGCGACGTTCACCAGATTAGAATAGCCAGACAAATCAACCTCATACTCTCGTCCGCTCATTCTCTTGCATGATCTCTCACTGATCAGTTGTTTGGGATATTAAAAAAAAGAATTCGTGTGTTTATCGTTGTAATCGAAATCGACCGAGATGGAGATTGCCAAGGGTGAGTTAGAAGTGAAATCCAACAAATTTATCCCAAATGCTCTATCAAAAAAGTCGATAAAGATTAATTAATGAAAGAGGAGAAGAAAGGAAACATAATCTTTCGATATAAATTTATGCAGAGTTGAACAAAGCTTTTTTTTTTGAATGGAGAAATTAGGAAATACGCTATTGGTAATTTCTATAAAAAGGGAATGATGTTAGCATGAAAGGCAATTCAGAGAACTAAGGGCTGTTACAAATGCAGACAATTAGCTCGAGTAATTTCAACGTTGAAAGAACGTACATAAGAATATTACAAGAAATGGTGAAACTTGGTATTTTTCGTGGGCACACAATTCCATTGGGGGTTGTTTCAATAGCGCTAGAGTGAGCTAACGGTTTCGTAGAAGGAAGGGGTAGAAAAAAAATGAACAAATAGAGCGTGAACACGTAAGAATGGGTGGAAGGAAAGAACCTGAGGAAGAAAAACAGACAAAATGAAAGGGGAAAAGAAGACGTGTACCTTGGATTCTCATTCTATTTTATTTTTTGTCTTATTTCTTTTCTTGTTTTTTTCTATAATCTTCTACGCATTTGTTCTTGAATTCCCCCCATTGTTTTCATATTATGTTTCGCGTATTCGTGACGTCTGGAGGTTATTGCAATAATGTTGAGCATCTGTTTTGAACCTTCAGTCTACGTTTTTTGTTTCTCTACCTTCGACTCTTGTTTTCTTGGCAAAGTATTTTTGTTTCTTCATACATGTGTTTTCTGTTTTTTCTTTGCAGCTAATGACACTGCGTCGAGTTTGATTGAACAGCATTCAAATATGAATATAACGTCAGCAATATCATCAGTGAAGTCTTCAAAATCGGTGCAAAGTGTGCAAACCAAACAAGTTATTGAATCTACGAAGTCAGTTAAATCTATCTCCACATCATCATCAAAGTCGCATCGATCAATGGAGGTCGAAGAAGAGATCGAGTATACGGAATGAAATCGCGCGAATCTTTATAATTTAAATGAAATGATAAAAATTAAAATTTGATTTTGAATTAATTGTTGGACTTTTCTTTTGAACTATTGAATTTCTATTCCATCTCCAATCACCACTTGATGTTTGCATCATCGTTATCAACGAAACCGTTGAAAAGTTGAAACGCTGCGTTATCCCTACGAAAGTGACTTTTTTCATACATTGAGATAATCATTGCCTGGCTATTGGGAAAACTGCAATGGGAATAATATTTCCTAGCTATTCAATGATCGCAAGTTATTGATGCAATGCGCAAATATGCATCAATGATAAATGTATTGAGTAGCAAATATGAATCGATGACCAGAACTTCTGAAAATTACAAATATTCGATGATGAATTTCACAATTTGCAACATCTGTTACAATCCCACTTAACGCACATTCAGCAATCGACATTTCTACAAAATGTCCGTCAGAATTGGCTTCGGCAGAAACTTTGGAGGTCCAAATTCAATATTCTTATTCGTTTATTGGCCGTTTTCAACTGTTACCGAATCAGATGAATATTCCATTTCTCTACCAAACCAGCATTTTCAATATTACGAAACTTGAAAGTGACACTATTACCAGTTGAATCAAATCAACAGAATACCCCAATAACTCACTGCAAAAATAAATGCTGGCAAGAAGTTTTCAATACGAGTTTTTGCGAAGTCACTTCGAATTTCCAATTTCACCTCGATTTGTTCTTCACCTTTAGTTTTCCCTCCATAACAACCTGGCCAATTGCAATTAAAAGTACATCAAGAGGACATGGAAAGGTTTCGCAATCGCACACACGTTCACACATACACGCCCAATCACATGAACAATCTGCTCTTCTTCCAATACCTTGAACACTTTCGCTATCCAAGATATTCCGCTGTACTATCCTTGGCTGATAACTTGCTCAGACGGATATGTAACACACATATACACTATTACTTGTTGAAATGAATTCTTGAGACGTCCAATCGGATCGCCTACACAGCCATTTACCTCCAACCAACCCCTCGAGACTCGATAACTGTTTCACACAACGATAACTAAACGACGATGACATAAAGACATAATGGCATTTTCGTAGTACATCAGCTTCATGTCGCACACCTGCTATATTGATTAAACCAATTTCATGTGAAACTCTGGATATTCTGTTCTTTCTTCTATTCATGTCTTGGTGTACTTTTTCCACCGCTGTATCGATCTATGACCAATTCTTTTCTGGAATCATAGGAACGAATAGGGATCTATTGATCAGATGATTCCAAGTGATGATTTTCGATTTCATGAATATTCAGGCTGGTTCAAGGCTTCGTTATTATCATTGAGAAGCTGAACTCATAATGGGCTGTTCGGGTTGGAATGTTATTCTACAAAACGTGAGCAACCCGAATGTTTTGTGAAGCTGGAAATTTGTGAAAAGCATCCAGTAGATGTGGAATGGAGCGTTCAATATTCAATAAAATGTTGGGATTAACAGTAGAGTTGGCAAGTAATAAGAAGAATTTTAGGGGGCATTACCATATTTTGCAGGATTGGAATCAGATTATTCGTATTGATTGATCATTTATGATTGATAAAAACAGTTGTAATTCGTAATTTGGATCATCCAACTTCAGAGAATTCATAATACGATCAATGTCATCTTGATAAAAGTGACACATAACAAACTTTTCGGATTAATTACATTCTGGATGATAATCAATGCATTGAAGTACTTCGAATGTTGGATTATTATCGACTCCTCAAATTATAATTTACAATCAGAGAAATTCTGAAATATGGTCGTGTCGGTCCAAATATGGGAACAATAATCATGATCTCATTAATATGATGGCGGATTTGCACAGCTGGAATCAAAGTCTGAATTTTAACTATTTTCAAGAATTCGGATAGCTTTCTTATAAGACGAAGGTCACTAATCGAAATCGTCTTTCTTCAATATCTTGTGTATCTTGTGTTGACATGAAATATGCTGCACACATGTCAACAATACAGTAATGTATGATGAGAAAACAAAAAAACTGAACGCGAAGAAGGTGGATGAAAGATGATTATGATGATGAAAAAAATTAAAATAAAGAAAGATGAAAGGAATGTGTCGTCATGATGATGATTATTATGCAGTAGAATATTTGGGACACATCCAAACGCTACTGCGAAACTGACGCCAAATTACAACCACCTTTGAACTGAATTCCTACATATTTTCCCTCGCATGAACACATTTGTGTTCCATCTAGACTTTTCATGATATTAATCTCTGATTTTTCATTCGCTCTCCTACTTCTTCTTCCACAACATGTTCATGGTGGAAATTTCGTATAAATAATGGAAGCAGGTACACTGATTTTTCATTTAGATTGTCAGCAATGTTTGATTAACGTTTTATAGTTTCTAGCGTGCTTTCAATTCCAATACAAACATGTAGCATGATATCATTCTGACTCGACATATGATACCAAGTTGATAAGTTCTATGATTGATTGGTTTGGAACTTGTTTGAGTATCTGCTACATTTGCTCTGTGAATCGCCGATCACCTGGTGATGTTTATGTAGGCAGAATATAAATTAATGATAGTTGCAACTCCATCAATACTCACACTCGTATCTCATTGGCTGAAACTACATAATCAATGAGTAAGTGATTGAATCTAACTAGCTCTTGACAATTGAAAATCAAATGATTGCAGAATAACATATGAAAAATTGAGGAGCGTAAAATCGAATACGAATATGAGGTCAATCGTTACGGAGTTTTGAATTTATTTACTTTGTTTTTCTATCGGTATTTTAAAATGACTGGATGCAGATAAAAAGAAGAATTCCGGAAATTGCACGATTTCGGGATACTCATTACAATATAGAAAAAAGCAATGTTGATCTCCATATTTAAGTTTTAATTTCGGAACCTTAGTAAATTTCGTGCATTATCACTCATAGGTGGAGTAATGAAGCTTGAAGATTGGGCTCAGCTTTTCTAGAATCTGAGAGACATCTGATGAAATTTTCACATACGAGATAGTATTTTATGTTAATAAAGATTCATCTCAGAATTTTTTAATTCAGATATTTTCGATTGATGAGATAGTAGATGAGAAAAAAATTGAACATGATGTATTGATATTGGATATTGACGAGCTGGCAACATCCCTATATTCATTAGCATGAAAATATGTAAAAAATTTTTCTGTTATGATATCCACAATATGACGCCGGTTAAGATGTATCTACATACACTCACATACAATAATGCAATGACATAAAATGCGGCGGAGATAGAAGAGGGTCTTGCAATCGATTTTCCTTCACTCCCATAGCATCGTTCTCCCTTTTCAATTTTATTCCCCACATTTACCCATCATTCTCATATTATTTCTGTTATCATTTATTCATAATTAAGCCTATTATTTATGATTCCAGTTTTATTTGCTCTATTTTCATGTTTGGGTACATCGTGAATGATATCATTCATTTATTGAAGAACGATTTTTCTGCCATCATTGATGATTATCGTTAATAGTGAAAATGTATAATCGAATATAAACTCTATGAATTTATTCATATCCTTTCTATTGATCCAATGCTTGATGGTCAACAGCTTTCCCGTTTCCTCTCACATATTTTCTAGTCTTCTCAACGATATTTATTGATAAAGATGTTCATACATAGAATCCTTTCGTCTATCGGAAAGAAGGCAGGGAAGAAATTCGATGCTCTTCAGAGTAGTATAATAGATCTATTGTGATCATTCTTTTCTGATCTTAATTTTATTTCATTGTTGAACGAACTTTTTGTTTAGAGCTTTTGATTCATTATACTATAATTCTCGTTGCTTTTTGATTACCATAAACCTCACTCAATATTTCAAAGATGAAAAAGAGGAAGAATGCCATAACGTTTCAATTAGAGACAGAAAAAATTATATACAGGTGAGCATGTAAAAAAATTCCGTTGATGGAGTAGAAAAAAAATTTGATGCAGAGATGAAAATGAAAAATATTGTACGTTCATAAAGAGAGAAAATTTTTCGTTTTATAGTGGATATGAATTATATAATATGAAACTAGCAAAAGTGAGAGTATTAACGAATCAACGAAGGTAATTGAGCAGCAGTGAATTAATACCGGTGCTGTAGAAAGCAAAGCAAGTTTTAACGTTAACATAAGGAAAAACTGAAAAAAAGTCCATTACCTCAAGACTTCATCCCATTTAGTCTCTCAACTCAAGCAGAAATGAACGCAATATTTTCCATCCTTAATATTAAGAAGTAGACTACGACTTATATAAATTGACTCATCATAAATATGAATGACAAACTTGAAGATGAAGAAAAATATTAGAAATACAAATATAATATCATGCAGAAAATTACTGAATATAATTTCCTACTTTCTTTTTTTTTTGTTACTCCATTTTTCTACCTTTTTCTCGATGAAACAATATCAAATATGTCACGCGTTCATAATACAACTGAGAGATTAGATGATACGGCAACTTGGTCAGCCACAATAGTGACTCTTTCTGCTCGCGCTCATATAAATGAATGAATATGTATACATGTACATATAAATGGTGGGAAAGGGGGAAAATATCAACCTTAGGATCAATTGTATCCGTTAATACATCGTGAGGTAATTTCAATACACTCAGTGACCCATTTTGCTCAAAATGTCAACATTCTTTGGAGGTTAATCATACGTATCAGTAACACGAATAAGACATTCAAAGGATAAAAATTAAAATCGTGGAAAAAATAAAAATAAATGACAAAACCAAACAAAAGCCTTAGTGAATATTGAAAACAACAGTTGAGTAGACACCAGATGATATGATTGCTAAATGAATTCCAATTCTCGTCCAATCTGATTTGCAGTAAGAAAATAAGTACTTCCGACATTTATATATTTATTCGACGCCGCAGTTCGATGTGACAATTGTGTATATGTATGTTTGAATGTGTGTCGAGATAAATTGAAAATATTGCCACCCTCCATTGTGACAATATTTACGTTGACATAGTAGATCAATGATTATACCACTAAACGAAATTTTATGTTAGACTCACGTTTCACACGTCAAAAAATAAGCAGAAAGGAGAAAAAAAGGGGAAAAAGAGGGAACGTACAAGAGGGTGAGATGGAAAAATTCCATAAGAAAATTCAATTGTATGAGAAAATAGTGATGACATTGAAGAGGGTTTAATATTGATATTGAATCCACAAAAAATGTTGCGATATGTATTTATATCTATCTGAACTAGAATCCACTCACCTGCTGCTATTCACTGATGTGTTGCTCCGACTTCGTCGTGAAATGATGGAGTCCCCACGATTTACAACACCTTTATGTGTAATACTGAATGCACGAAGTCTGTACAAATCGTCACCAGCTCGTGGGTTGTAGGCTTTCTCTGGTAAACTGTGGACACGAGGTCGAATATGGTCTGGAACTGACGCATTGAGAATTGAAATGTGTCCAAATTGGTCGGTTAGATGTCATCAGAGACTTTTGGGTGGTAATATAAACAATGGGGTGCAGTGGAATACTGGAAAGATGACGAACTCAGGCACTCCTCACTGGTACTCATTCATTTGAAATGAAGTGAAATTGTATTTGATTTGTCTTGGACATCTCTCGAAATGTGCCGGAGAAACTCGTGATATTTATTCATTTTTTTAAGGATTCTCGATACGATTCTGATTTGGTACAACAATTTTATTTTCAGTATTTGCCGCAGAAATATTGGAACGGAATAATGTTCATTAGCGATAGAAATGTGGTCCACTGAGTGAACTAGTGATCAATTATAACATGTAGTACATTTATAATCCAATACTTTAATCGCATTCAATAATATCCTGAAGCCCTGGACTTCACATTGATTATTTGAATTAATTGTAAGAAAATTTGAAAGCTCACTGGTGATTCAATTAATTGTGATATGCAAATCGACGTCAGTAACTTTTCCATATCCGTTCACTCTGATTCAAACTTAACCAATGAAAGAATGAAGAAAAGAAGCGAAAAAAGCATTGAAAACGCGGGAATCTACCGCAGTTCTACATAACTTTCAATTATTTGCTCGTTATTATATCGTGAGAGTTCATGATTGGATTTAATTAGTGCAGCTCCCTTGGTTTCTCTTCTATTTCTGTTCCTTCACATCTTTCGTTTTACATTCTTTCTTTCTTTCTTTTCTTGGCAATGAAAAAATAGACTGACGACATTGCCTACTACCTCCAGTAACCCAAGCGAACTTTCCTTAATTGGTCCAAACATTTGCCCTGAGCTCCCGATCAAGTTTATTCTATTAAACCACGATGATAGAGATTTTGGGTCTATCACAGTTAGCACAACAAAGTTTGCCATCTATCAATGGTATCACTGGAAAAATTTCGGTTCAGTTTCTCTCAATAAACATTTTTAAAACATTTATGAAATTTTATCGTTACGTGAAAGATACATGATCAAATGAATTTCGAGTCATTTATCAACCGGTCCATGAACTAGAGACTTTCATCACCGTCCTTATAGATATCTCGGAAGATTTTTTTCAAATTGATTCGAAAGGATATAACAAGTCGCAAAAAAAAGACTTGTCTCTACAGGGATAGATATTTGTTCAGCAACCCGATAAATATTGAACACAAACAAACCGCAAACAGTAGTCGCAACATTGATTGGATGAGTTTTTCGAATAAAATCCGTAAAAGTCTTCAAGTGTGATATAATTTTACGTAGAAAGTTGATCTTTTTGGTGACTTTTCTATCGATAAATATTTATCTTTGACCAAACTACATCAGCAATTTTGTCATGGACACATTCTTCATTGCACTGTAAGATTTGATTCGTTCATTTTATTCTTTCCAAAATGTAAAATCTAAAGATGAACTCACTCGTTTCCCACTTCTTTTGTTAAATTCCATCAACTATTATTTCCGAAGGGAATGTATTCGAAATTTCAGCGCAGTGGTTTATACTAGCTGCAATGATACCTCAGAATCTAACGTGCCAAATAAATTTGAGAAATATCCATCAGGTTTATGAGGGTATTCCCTGTTATAGAAACCAATAACTTGTGCATCATCGAAAAATTTCTCTCAATTTTTTCATCGAATAATAATTTACCAAAGGAAAAATATAAAACTTTCTAACAATTTAGAATCTTTCATCGATAGGTTCTTTACATACGTCCATGCAGTTCCTCTAACTATTGTAATCCATCTACATAAGATTCATAACATCATAAAATTGTTTCGTTTTATTAATTCATACAGTACAAAAAATATCACATGAATAGATAAATCTTGTTAGAACCTGAGTTTTCCTACAACAAGAAATCTTATTAATTGTTGATTCTGTCGTCAAAAATCCCGGCAAACAAAAATGATTACACTACCTCCATGAACCTAGAAATTGATTCGTCAAATTTACCGAACAAACTTCAATAACTATGCAAGGACAATATTTGAATTATTTTTTGATACACTATTGATAGATGTTCAATATCGACCTGACAATGCGTTCACATATACCAAAATGTCATTTGCAATGGTCTATAACACAATTTGCATTCGGCCCACATGAATATATCTATACATGGGACAGTAGAGATAACTGAAAGCTCTACGCAGATACACAGAGAACATTCAGGACTACCCTGTTATCCATTCTCATCAGTATTCATGGCATCAAAGTCGCCTTTGGCTGCACGCACTCTATGTTTAGTGATTCGTCCGCAAAATTCGCACACACACATTCACTTTCACACACAACAATTTATCCACATTGCTGTCTGGCGCAATAGTGTTTGTGAGATACAATTATGTGTGAGACTAAAATCACAAAATGGATGATTTCACAACGTGAATGTGAGCTTAACCGAAAGATTTCGGAAGCATTTAAAAGAAAAATAGAAAAAGAATGTGATTAAGTCACGAATGGCAATATCTCAATTCATTTCAAGTATGTGAGAGTACAGGGGAGATGATGAACAGGAGATGAAAGGATGAGAGTATAAGTGAGTCCATGTCTCATGGGATCAATATTTTGAATGTGGCTTTACAGCTTGTGAGGTTGGAAAAGTTTCTCTTACTATTCCTCCTTTGAATTCCATGTTATGTCAAATATTTTCCCACATAATTATACAAAAATGTAGATAGAAAAACATAACATCGTATTTCCATATACTTGGAACAAGGAGAACTCTCCAGCTGTGTAACTGGAAGGTTGTCGATATTTTTTCCAAGTAGAGGAGGTTTGGGATGATTTAGAGAACTGAAAATAACAATCACAGTTGGTGTCAGGAACATTAATTGATTATGAGACAATGATTAAATTCATTTATTGGGAATTTTTGAAGATGCTTGCTCACAGTCAATTACACCGTCCACCAATATGAAATAATTCATATTTATGCATAATTACAGAAGAGTAATGTGAACATGAAAGCTAAACCAAATTGAACGCAAACTAACATCAATTCCAGATGTTCGTGGAAAAATGGTAAATCCAAGAACACGTGAACTCGACATTCCTTCTGTCACAAATGTGTACGTAAGACAAAAATAGTTTTCTCGTTGTCTTCTTGTTCCATCACGTAGTTGGACCAACCGATAATACTCAGAGGAAAGCACTAAGAGGAAGAAGAAGTAGACACGGAAATAACAGAGGATGTAAAGGATGAAGAAAAGAAATTTCTTTGCTATCGATTATCGCGAATGCTTTTGAACGTATTTGGCACAGATAAAGAGGAGGAAGGGAAAAAGAGGACTATACAAATTTTTTTTCATCCACGTGAACAGATAAGTTTCATGTGAGTGTAATTTCCTATTTCATCATAGATCCTGATTTATATATAACTTCATCACCCACTTTATTGACACATCCCCAAAAAATAATAGGGTTGAAAAAAAGGGAGAAAAAATCGTGACCGACTTCACCACAATCCTTTATATATAAAAATATATTCTCTTTCTTGAGTGCAAAAAGGGAATAATTCGTTTACCAGCGATCCCTCGCAGCCCTCGCCTTTCTCTCGTCGCCCCTTAAGGCATTAGATTTCAAAAACTACGTTCCATATATAATTCTATATGCATCCACACATATGTAGGGACATAGGTTGAAAAAATACTCATGGTGATGAATGAAGTCTTCATAATCGTAAATACATACAAAAGTAAAAATTTGTTAGAAGAAAGAAAAAAATGATTGATGATAATTGAAATGAAAAAAAAAAGAAGAATGAGAATAAATAATAAATGGCTGATTTATTTTAGTAATACAATTTTACTTAATCATTGTTAATAATAGAATGTTTCATTCGTATGAATATGTTGACAAGCAAGTTCCAAATTTCGAAACTGCTGTACAGTCGGAAAGTCCTGAGCCTTTTTTAAAAATGCGCATAATTCATGTGAAAAAAAATACTGTCGAGTCGCGATACATACACATAAATGAATCGAGTATTCTCCCAGTCCTATCCAAAATTATAAGTTAATGAAACATTTTTTGCAAGTCCAAAAATGATCATCATCTTCAGATATATAAATTCGTAACGAAGTGTTATATTTTTCTGGTATTTTTTTTTCATGCAAAATGCAACCTTTATCATCATAATTACGAGAGAGAACATTTTTTTTCCATAAATTTTCATTAAATTTAATAACAGAGATGAATATCTATCTTTGCTTTGGGTGGAGATACAACTTCGATTCAAATTCTCAATTATAGCGGATTAAATTTTGAAAAAATATTTGTAGAGTATGAATTCCATTAGTCACGAATTTATCAATTCATTGACATTATTAAATTTGTGACAAGTGTTCATAGCCTTCTGTTAAACTGAAGAGTGCTGGTTAATTTTCTATTGTGAACTCTTTTGTGAAAGTCGTACAACTCATAAAAATGACCTAACTCGCTTAAAATGTGGAATTTTTCCTTACGTTTCCATTGGCGTTCAAACTTGATTCGCTTAATTGATAATTTGAATAAAAGTTGTATCTTCACCTGATACAAACATAGATATTTATCTTTGTCATTATATTCAATGGGAGTTGATGGAGGAAAAATTTTTTTATCATCATTGCGTTTATAGAGGTTTCATTTCCCGTCGGAAATATCACCGAAAAAATATAACACTTCGTTACGAATTTAAAATCATCTAAACCTCATGCTCATTTTTGTACCTCGGGAAAAACCACGTTTTCCTTCCAATCATTATTCATATTCCCTGCAAGAAATATTTTATAAACTTGTAATTTTACATAGGACTAAGAAAATACTCTATTCATTCATCTGTGTGTATCACGATCTGATTGTATTTTTTTTCCATGAGTTATACTCGTTTCCAAAAACGGGTCAGGTCTTCTCGGCTGGATAGAAAGAGCGTATCTTTGACATTTTTCATCGAATGGAAATCGCATTCAAATAACTACCTGATATTCTTTGAATTTTATTTTATGTTTGTAGCTCTTTTAATCGAAACGTTACAGTTGAGTACGGTATCGTATGCGTAAATTGGATCTTAGCAAATTAGTGATGCAAAATATTTCGGAGAATAACTCTCTACAAAATATATCATGATACCCAAAAATGTTTCCCATCTGTTGAAGATTATGAGTCGTAAGTTCATGAAGTATACACGGGAAACAGAATTTGGGAATTAAGGAAAAATAGTTTTCTCATAAATTCGAGAGGGCTGTAATGTTGCTCGTGCTCATAATAGCATCCTCCCTTGAGAATTGTCGTTCTCAGTGGTAAGAAAATTTACTAGATAGGGATGAACTAGAGCAGCTTTTTTTCAGTGCATAGTCATCAGATTTGAGTTTGAGGATAAAGCTCCAGTTAGCTTATTTCTTCTCTCCGATACAGCGATGGATCAACGCAAAAATGTGATGATATCATTTAAAACCATTTTCGAGTCTTGAATTGAATTTTTTTGTCGGCAAACAGTGTCCAGACGAGCAATCTCATCTATTTATTGGGATTGAGATCACTATGGTAAGCATTCAAGAGGATGTTGATGATTCTGTTCTCTTTTTATCTCATCTGCCGTATTCTTCTAATCTTTTTTGTTACTCTTGACGACACCCAAAGTACTTACTTCAGCAGCGTTGTCGTACGTTTTCGGGAAATTCTAGTATACATTCAAATTTCGCTGGAAACTGGTAACACAATTTTAACGAAATTAATATCACCATCGAGGTATCAACCACAAATCAACTGTATTCGTACACTACGATTATTTAGATAAGCCGGACTTTACTTTTCTATATATAATTGCATCAGGATGAAGTTACCTGCACTAAAACTTTGAATTTACCGTTGATAGTTTTATATCGGCAGAGAATGTATCATACTCAAATACACGGATCGAAAAATGCAGCTCTAATGATGACACAAAATCCGGATTGATAATCCTATCTACATGAATAAAATTTCAAGATTAACGACTATATAACATCGTTGTCTGCGACGCAACTTACTCTTTTCTACTCCGTCCTTGAGTGAAAAACTAACAGTAGAAAAAGAATAAGATAAGAATATAGTGAAGATGTCTCGGCGTTGACTCCATATAAAGTAAAATTGAATTCGCCAAGAATACTTCGAAGTGTTTTCACATGAAAACGAAGAATCTTTTGACTATTGTGTTCGTATTTCTATGGCTAGCACGATATGAAGTTGTGACAAAATCGATCAGATATTTCTTTCTAACCATACCAAATAGAATAATAAATGAAATATCAGGATGTATATACCTTTTCAGTCTACTGGATGAAAGGAAGCCAATCCAACACTGCTATCCTCACGATCAAAACTCTCATTCATCGCTAAATTCCTAATTACATCCCACAATATAAATATTCTCCATTGTAATGGGTAGCAACCTCACTTTATAATTGAACATACAATATACGACACGAATTCACTGAAAAATTTCCGAGAAATTCGGTATGAGGAGAAGAATCCCTACTCGTGTTGGCTTCCCACTTTTCTCCTCTAATTTATCTAATAATTGAACTATTCTTTATGACGCGTTTTCCGTCAATAAATGCCAAACAACGTCATCGTTTTATATAACAGACGTCCATGCCGAAATATACAGCAAATGAGAATTAAAATAGTTATTGATTATGTGAGAAGAAATAATAATATTGTCACATGACTCGATATTGCATAATGTCAGATTATTGGTGAATGCATCCGGGCATATTTATCTGAACACATACAACAAATGCTCCAGTGCATGTGCGGTTCCACATGTTCTACTTGTGGTGGCATCTGTACGGATATGAACCTCCGCATGTCAAGTGCAATATTGTTCAAGAGGGATGTTCAAAATTTATGAGATATTTATTACATCAATGAAGTCCAATAACTCATCGAAGAGTGGAATACATAAAATAGACATTCATATTAATGCGATATTTCTGCATATTCCCTTCACCTTCTGAAGAACATGAAGTAGGCAAAATGTCAACCTGCGAATGAATTTGATGATCACTTAACGTGAATCTATTGACAACGTCTGTGAATAGAATTTCTATGAGCACATTCTTTAGCGTCCCTCCCAATGATAGTCCACTGTAGCAACAAACAGTTGATTGATTCCAATTTTTTGTTACTCAACTATGATGTTATGATATATCACGTGACAAGAACCGTATAGAAAAATATTCGATATCGTAAATTTCTATGACTTCCGCATGAGTCTCCGCATTCCCACACGAATAAGTTTCACATGTAATTTTGATAAAGAAATATTATCAAACGATAAGCAGTATATGATGGAAAAGTACTTTTGTCGATGAAATATGAGCATTAGTTGAATGAATGAATTTCCCCTACAGCGCATTGATAGAATGGGATGAATATTCCATCAATCAATCCATTGTCTATCAATAGTGAAGAATCATTGAATTCATTATCTAGAAAGTGAAATCTTTTCAAGTAAAGTTTTTTCCAGATTCTCGAAATTGGTGCTTCGGTATTTTTATGATACAATTTAAACGAATTGATTTGTTGCAAATAATATTTACCTGGTAATTCTAAAAAATTCGACGTCCTTCGTTGACGTCCACGAGGATGAACATTAAAATTTAATGGTCCAATGTCCTCATTACTGACATTAGATAACCCTGACGCCTGACTGTCACGTGAGCCACGTCGGGATGCGAGGTATGCTGAAATAATACATTTCCATATTAGAACATTTAAATTCATTTGATGTGGGAATGAACTCATGTGTTTCACATTTATATAGGAATAATTCGACCAATCATTAAATTGATTAATTAACTAATTAATTGATACATAATAATCCGAGCATTGGATGGAATCGTAGGTGCAGGTTTGACGCATCAGATGGATCGCGCGAATATAATTCTGGCTTTATCGTGATATAACTAGCCTATACATTAGTCGATATTGCAAATCCGACATGCCTTTTCATCTGATTGTTACAGACTAATGTGCTATGCAACCTGAGAGTACTATCATTATATACGATTTAATTTGCTCGAAAATATCATTTGTTCAGTGCTTCAATATTTGATGTTTTCATGTATTTTTCACCACATTTAGTTATCTGAAAAGGGGACACATATTGTCTTCTTTCGATCCCAATCAATCCATCCAGGTTTGAGTTCAAGTCAGATAGGAGAATTGTGAAATTGTAACACCGACGCAAAATCGTCAATGAACCAGTGAATTTGACCTTTCGAAATTGGCATCAAGATTCATAAAACTAAAAATTTTCGTAATCCATAGCGATTTTTTTGTATGGTTATGTTACGAAGAACTTGGCTGAGGAATTGTACCTCAGACCTCTATACAGAATGTGAATTATTCCGTTTGATATTCTCACTACGATCATTGAGCATTGACGCAAGAAAGGAGAGTACAAGAAATAATATAAAATTACGACAGACTGGACATTAAATTTTTAAACTTTTTATAACACAACACGGAATATCAAATATTTTTTTGCACTTCGATTTATTCCAGAGACTCTCTGTCTCTTTATTGGTGATCGAAGGTTTTAAAGGGTTCATGTAAGATTATCCGAAAAGGAAATTGAGGAAGTCGAAAACACATTCAATGATCGCGAAAATTTCAAATAATATTTGAGTTGTCGAGAGTAAAATTACAATGCAGGAGAAGTGAATTTTTTGTTTACTCAGATGCGATGAGAAATTGAAGGAAACAGGGTAAAAGTATCGCTCGAAAGTTGATTCAAGAAATTTGATTCAATGATACTGAATCCAACCAATTACGTAAGTGTAAACCGATAAACTTTACTCTGGAAAAGCATCAAATCACAACCAATGCTATCACATCATTTAACAATGCGTTACGTTTCTCTCTGGCTTGTATAAATTCTCACATCCCACGACATGACTATCAGTTGTATGGTTCCACTTGAATGCTTTTCACACCCTGCAACATTCAGTGAATTGGAAAATGTTACCGATAACAATTTTGCTGACACTTGGCATTCAAAGCAACGGGAATGAAAAAAGGAGGAGAAAAACAGAGACACAGAACAAATAGAATAGGGTTCCATAAGGACTGAATGGAATCTCATTATCGGCTGAACCTTCGTGTTCTGAAAATCCATTTCGTTGTGTATCTGAATACGCGGAACATCATATGAGTGAAAAATGAAGTCGAATGGATTTGGAGTTTGAAACTACATCGATGAAACTATCAGAACGGTTTTTAATATGGATTTTTGCTAAAATTGGATGAATGAAACAGTAAATTTCATAAATATGAATTGAATTTCAGCAATACAGTTACCTAATCCACCTTTCATTGAACCTCGTCTTCTGGGACTGGATAAGATGGTGACTTCAGTCTCAGCTTCATCAACGGCCGCCGTGGTTGCTGTTGCTGATGTGGCATCCAATTCTGTAAGATCACTAGTGGATCGCCGTGAAACAGCTTTAGCACTTGATCTCCTGTGAGTTTTCTCTGATGCCTCATTTAAGCAGCCATAACTTCTATTCAAATGAAGACTACCAAGTCTTTCACGCATTTTTTGAGGACTATCCTGCGAATTTTGCCGTTTGGAAGATTTGAATTGTTCGCCTCCGCCAGCGCCACTCCTACCAACGCATTTGCGATATCCTTCACTTGTCTCTTGATTCATGCATGTTTCGAATACATCACCATCTCCGGTGCGTGGGCTTGGACTACGTGATGAAGCAGTAATGATTGTTGTTGGTGAATTACTTGGACCGAGATTGAAGCTCGAATAACGTCGTGCACGTTCAACAGTTTTGACAGGATTTTTTTGGTGTGGACTGAAATTATGCATCGAACCGCAACTAGTTGAAGACTTTTCGAATCGATTGAAAAGCCCTGGTGGTGCAATTGAACTTGGTGAAATTGGACTCTTGGGAGGATAGCTTAGCGTTTTTCCAAATTGCTTACGTGGATTACAGAATTGGAATATTGGTGATTTCACTTCTGGGGCACTACGTGGGGATTTAATATTTGATGATGATTGTTCACTGTGGAAACTTCCACTTCTCCCAATATTACTTGCTATTGATGGGTTACTAACGTCGTGCAGTAAACTGCCACGTGATTCACAGTTATTCGAATTTATTCTACCAAAATCATCAAAATCGAAATTCGCATTTGGCGTTTCAGGATAATATTCCGGTGGGAATTCGAATACACGTGGTGTACTCGGTGATTTATTGTTCACATTTTTCAAAGTACTGGTTGAATTAGAACTGCGCTGACCACTACCAGGAAGTATTGATCCTGATGTTGGTAATTTTGGTAATTGACGTGGACTTCTTGGAGATTTGAGGCTGACGAAAGTACCCGGACTATTCATCGCCATTGTTGATAATTTTAATTCGGTCTGTTTTTTCTTGATGATTCAATGATCGAGAACACCGTTATTTGGTGTTTATCTGATTATTTTGTTTACAGTCTCTCGAAAGTAATTAATGACTAAAATTATCATAGCACTTCGATAATTCTTTGAATCTATGTCCGATAAGAATAATCAATCATTGTCACATATCCAAACTCATTTTGTCCGTTCCAATTGAATCGGCTTTAGTTTCATTCTATTGGCCACGATATTTTCCCCTGGACAACTATTCTATGTATAGTAACGTATGTGTTAGCATCGGAGATATGTCTAAGTAGTTGACATTGTTCACCAGCGAGTTTTCAATCAATAGCAAATTGCGGACACCATGTGGGGTATTCAATATTGTCCTTCAGAAAATCAATGTACAACGGAAAAAGTAAAAATATGGAGAAGCGTGAAAGACCATCAATTTCGTGAATATTGCAAGCGTCTAATTTCAAGTAGGCGGGTTTGTAGCAGGATTTTGCTATAGAAACATTCGATTTACTTATCAGAAATTCAAACAATGTGAATTGTGGAAAGCATATTACTGTGAATGAAATGAATCTACTGTTGATAAGCACTCCTTCGATTTTCTTTGCAAAAGTCAGTCTCAACGTTTCCAGTTCAGGAATTTGCGAATAATCTGAAGGAAAGAGCCTCTTTTGCCAACGCTACAATCATAATTTTTATATTGAACGATGAATCAACTACATCGAATAACACATTTAGGCACAAAAGAGAGTGAATCATATCCCTAGTTGAATCAGGTGAATAACAATTACCAAACTATTGAAGATGAAGTTTTCAAATATGTAGTTTCGATAACGAATGAAATGATTGAAATATGTCTAGACGATTGTTCACACAACCAAATCGATATTGAACACCAGCAATTAAATTGCCATTTGTGAATTTGGGGAAAAATAAAAAATGCTACACGTCAATGGCGAGAATGAAAAGCACAGAGAACAAATCAGATGCTTAGGATAAATCTCTGTGGAACTCCAATCGATTGAAATTATTCATGATGGAAGTAGAGTATCGTAATGAACGTCACCTCGTGGCGTTTACCTGTTGATTTCCTGTTATCAATTGTCCCCACAGATGAGAAACAATGAACATAACGATTATTGATTTGACGACTCACACATCGTGAGCGATAATGAATGATGCAATATTAAAAATGAATGAAGCAATTTGAATGGCATAGATGGTTTTCGTTTGAATAAAAGATAACTAGTCAATACAGTTAATGGTGAATGATAACCACCGCACACACTGTCACTGGCACGTTGTTCGGCACGCTACTGAGGGTTGACAACCACCCTGCAGCTCTCACTTCTAGCTTCAGATTGGACCTGGAGTTTGCCCAGTGCGACTACTCGTCCTTTATTTTCCCACCATTCGTATCTGTTTCTTTCTGTTCATTCCACCACCACATCAACTCTCATTTTTATTCTCATGCATGTGCTTGTTAATCATTTTTTACTTCGGCACAGAGTCATTTCATTGCAATTTTCCATTAAAGGAAATTATTCATCTATTTATTCTAGTTATTCATACATTTATCATACGGAGATTCGTGCTTTATTTGTTGAGGAGTTGTGTAGGATACTTGCGGTTCAAATTAATGCTATACATCATATCTGAAGTGAAATTGCCAAGTTCTGTTACAGAATTGAGTGCACTTGATGCTCTGTTGAGAGTAACACATACTATCAAGTTGACGTCAACTATGTTTGTTGCTCAAACTTGAAATTTAATGAATTCATTCGAATTATCTCAGATGGATTCCAAATTTACGGGAGAATTAATTGACAAGTATGAACTAAATGTAAAAGAAAGCTCTTGTATCACAATTTCCTTCTCAATTTTTTTTCACATGCATAGACAATATTTCAAAAATGGGAAAAAAAAACTGAAAACTTTTTTCGTTCCCTGTATCCGACAAAATCAAGCACAAGGTTTCTGATTTGACATTAAGAAATCACATTCATCATGAATTGATGTATATATGTCAATATTCAATTAGTATATCGGTTTGCGATTCTAAACCGCTATTAACCTATTTTTGGAGATCATCGTGGGATACATATAATATGTAATGTCTGACAACGCTTCAAAGCGATGTTGCCAATCTGATTATCGCAGTGATGACTTCCTAACATATGAAAACCCAAAGCTTGCTTAGACGACCGTTCATTATAATTTGAATTACTGCCAATTAGAATTTTTTAGAAATGAGAATGGATAATATGAAAAAAAAAAATCAAATACTATCGGATCGTGATTCATACAAATGAATGAATTAGATATTCTTCCAGTCTTATCAAAAATTACAAGTTTATAAAGAATTTCGTGCAGGGTATATGAACGATAATAGGTTGAAAAACGTAGTCTTTTCGTGATGCAAATATGAGCATCATTTTTAGATGGATATAAAGTCGTAACAAAGTGTCATATCCTCTTGGTGATTTTCTTGGTGGAGAATGGAACCTTCACAAACGCAATGACAAGGATAAAAATTTTTTTTCCATAAATTTTCATTAAATTTCAAGACAAAGATAAATATCTATCTTTGTATAGCATAATGATACAACTTTGATTTAAATCGCCAATTAAAGCGAATTAAATTCTGAAAAGTATCCGCGATGTATGGAATCCATCAGTCGCGAATCCACCATTTTCCTGACATTTTTGAATTTGCGATAAGTGTTCGTAGTCTTCATAAACTTTAGACCCTCTCGTCATCGATCTCTTTTCCATAAGCGTAGTCCTTCCCCGAATATACCTGAAATACTATGTTTTCTGTATTCTGTTTCATTGTACATTGAGCAAAAGTGTGTTAAGAAGCCAGTCAGTTTCTTAAACACAAATGATATTTTTTGTAGTCTTATGAGTCTTATGAAAGGGAAAAATAATTTTTAGAAGTTTTCGAGAAACTGACGAATTTGGATAAACTGGCTGGAGCATTTGAGGAAGAAAATTGTTCGGCCCAAAGATTATTAGAGAGTGGAACTCAAACTTTATTGGCAGTCTATAATGCTCCGAAATCTGTGAAAAGTCTCGATCATCTTCATTGTATGCATTACGTCAAGTGTACAAAACTTAATAAACCTGTGCAGCTTTCAAATATTCCACCAACAAGTGCAGCTGCTTATCAACATTTCACACGTGTATATTATCAAGTTCAAACTTGTTCAGGACATGGTTTGGAACCTCAGGTATGAGGTTGGGCAATGCGAAACGATTTTCTGGAGCCTAACATGACAATTTTACCACCTGCTCCAGAAGATTTGCTAAATGCAATTTCCTGCAACTGCAAGAGTGGTTGTGATTTGCGATGTGGATGCAGAAAAGCAGGCTTGCAATGCTTTTTAGTTTGTGGCCAATGTAATGGGCAAGCTTGTCTCAATGCTCTGCCATATCAGAGCGACATCAACGAAGATGGAACCTTTGACCCCGAAATCATGGAAGAACTTGAGATAAATGCCGTTGAAGACGATAATGAAGACCAGTTTGAAATATACCAGCAGCCGGAAGACGACGATGAAGAGGAAGAGGATGATTAAAATTATAAATTGTAGTTTTTGTACCCTTTATTCCATTTTTTTACTTTTAATAAAAATAAATGTATTGAATGATATTTTTTGATAAGAAGATTGATTTATAATTTACTTGTTTTTTTTTTCATCATGTAAGAAGTCATTAATATTAATTAGGTTAAAATCCAAATAAAATTTCTATATTTTTATTCACAATTCTGCAATTACATGGGCAGGTAAGTGTTGTTGAGTAAATTAATACCGTATAAAAAGTGGATATGTTAGGAAAAAAATGATAAAATATAATATAATAGTTAATAAAAATCGACATATATTTATAATCATTGATTTATCGATAGTTCATCAACTATATAAGGCGCGTTTTCGACCGGAGGCACCGGTTGACCTGGAGTGATCCTGTGACCGCGCGCTTTCCGCCCTCTATCTTGAAAACGGTTCACCGTATAAAAATTTTTGTAAACACAATTTGCAGAGACTTTTGTATTCTACAATATTGATGATGTATACAAATAGCAAAAAACCCATAGGAAATAAGATATTCACAAAAAAAAAACGATTTTTTGACCTTTGACCTTGAAATTGAATAGTTGCGTACACTCCATCATATGTAGGATTTGAAACAACTTTTAGGGTGCCAATATACAAGTATTTACAGACTTACAGCTGGGTATCTCGAATTCTGAGCTAAGCTTACTATGATGACTGAACTATCAGGAAATACGAGACGTTGATATTTGCTATCACTGAATCATTGCAAATATAATCATGTCCTCTAAAGATATGGCAATTGAATATAAACTGACGAAATTTTGCTGTTATTTTATATTAAGATGATCGTGACATGATATTTGGACATTGTTCTGTGCCAAAATATTTCGTCGTTCACTAGATATCGCAAGAAATGAAGTAACATATAATATATTCCTTATTATGCAAGTAATTTTGTATCACTCGATAATAGTGGAATTTAATGCCAACTCAATTTCTTATTACACATGATAATCAATTATTGAATATAACATCTTCCGTGTCGAATACTTGATGTGATGAATAATTTCTCGATTGATTATTTTTACGAGTTCAGTTTGATTATTCTTCGCACATTTATGAAGAGATTATGCATCCTTGATTCCGGTATTTAGTGAGACTTGAATGTCTTGCAACTTGTTTACGTAGTCGCTGAATGAAGATACTGAAGTTCAGAACTATGTTCGAGGTTTAGGTAGAATGTCGTTGTTATGCAAACGCTGGGTGGAAGGGGTAGGTATTCGGGTTGATTCAGAAGGAAGAGATGCGCATTGTCGGTACAACGAACACCGGAAACAGAGAAAAAGAAAGGATGATGTCCATGGGAAAATTTGGCATACACGTGTTTACTTGATTTGGGGAATGGATGATTTGTGAATGGTTGTGTTAAGAAGGTTTAGAAAGGTGTAGTTAGGGAAACTTTTTAAAATATGCAATTCGGGATGATTAATGACACGTATTCAAATCTTAGCAAGGCACCAAAATTGCAACCAGATGCCAATCATAAATTCATAAAACAATTTTCCTGAGAAACTTATACTATATGCTCAAAGTATAAACGATTTTTCAAAGAACATAATCGAAATTCCCGGCAGAGACCCGAAGTAAAACTTCAAATGAAAATAAGGACAGTATAATGGTGGATTGTAAAAAACAACCTCTGACATCGAAGATTGTCATGAATGAAAAATTAAAAATTTTCGGAAACGTGGTTCCATGTGGTTCTCGATTTTTGATAGCCAAACTACGGACCAATTGATTGCCAATACATCTAATGAATATAGTTGTTTTGTTGTTCAGAAGAAAAATTAGCACTCTTTGTACACCTCACATTTAAAATTTGTGATTATAGAATTTTGTCTCGTAATTCTCTTAATATCATAAGCAACGTCGCTCGTAAACACATAGTTTAAACCGTAACTGAAATCGATAGTTCTGAATTTTTATGCCGTTCAGGAATCATCAAATCGATGAGAAACGAAAGGCAGGATCGCCCACTATCAGACGCCAATTTCATATCGTATGTAAGCAAACATAAGAATCGTTGGAGGATAATGGAGAAATCAGTCAATAACGTTCAACACTTGGTTCACGACAAAGTATAGCCATCACACGGTAAACCTGATTTTCTGTCAATGACATCATTCAATAAATGTCGTTATTGAGTCAATCATGATCTCAGTATGATATGTGACGTGATGACTTGAGCTTTGGATGAAAAATCGACCCATTCATTTGATGTTTTCTTTAATTATGAACATTGAGGACAACATGTATCAAAAAATGGAACGAAAGGACAAAACAATAATGTTACATGGTTCATTGTTATAACTATGGTCAGTCCATCGATTCGTGCTATTTTTTTGGAACAGGCATCAAACTCATCGGGAGATTAGGATACAGCAAACTATCCTAGAAGGAAGTAATGAAAATGAGTTAGTGTCGGCATTTCCATTGGTATAGAAAAAATTACTTTTTCGTATGATATATCAGCACTCACATAACAGGTGCGTACATCTCGATAGTTGATGCAGCTGGAACCTCCCGGACAATCGTCGTTGGATTTACATGCTGGACAAAGAATCGATTATACTTCCGAGAAAAAGACTAGGAGATGTAACAATAATACTAAAATGCACCGCACGTTATTATGTTCAAAAGATTTTCCACATGTCACAAACGGATGTAAATATTATGAAACTGCTTCACATGAGCTGAACACGATTGTTATTTGATAATATGAATTCACGTCAGTTTTGATGCTGAACTTTACTACTTTCATACTTATTACCGAATTTTTTCACGCATGCAAGCACGAAAATAAAAAATACTAATAGATGAACGAATGCATATGAATTTAGAGATTACTCACGTTTTCTATCACCGTCGGAAGTCCTCACCTGTATTGCAATATCATCATGTGTATTAGTAATGTGAACTAACAATGAATAGCGAAAAAAAAAAATTCTGCCATATATTACTTACGGTTGATGTCTTCAGTAGGAGACACAGAGCTATTACAACCAGGATTCCATAAATCTTCATTGTGCTATTGAGACGTAGCAAATATTGATTCTTCTATGAGCTCCCTAGTGAATGTGATTCACTAACTATTACATTATCATTATATACTCGCCAGAAGTTTACTACATGTAAACGTTTTCTTCAATTGAACATAGAAAATAATTGGGAAGTTATTATTGGTCAATCAAAATGAATGAGTGTAGAACAATAGCATCATATTAATGGAAATAAAATAACAAAGAACCGGACACTGAGACGGAAATAATTATCATAATAAAGATGAAGAACCATTACTCCAAACGAAATCGCTAAACACTGCGCCACTTGATAGATTTGATACTGGCATTGAATGTTCATTGAAAGTGAACCCAAATGATGTTTTTGTTGAAATCCCAATTATGGACTTAATTTCTAATATCAATGTCATGAGTTTTGAGCTCGTAATTACTTAGTCACGAATTTAAAAATGTCAATGAATCAGTAGATTCGTGACTAATGCATCCTATACTTCGCAGATATTTTCCAAAATTAAATTCATTATAATTGAGAATTTGAATTGAAGTTGTATCTTCACCTGATGCGAACATAGATATTTATCTCTGTCTTTGTATTTAATGCAACTTTGAGAAAAAAGAAATTCGTTTTCGCCATTCCGTTTATAAAGGTTCTATTCCCCATCGAAGAAATCGCTGAAAGGATATGAAACTTCGTTACGACTTTATATCTATTTGAAGATGATGCTTATTTTTGTACCTAGAAAAAGCCACCTTTTGCAACCGAGTACTGTTCATAGTCCCCGGCAAAAAATTTTTAATAAACTTTCTAATTTTAGATGGGATTAGGAGAATACTTAGTTTGATCATCTGTATGTATCGCGATCTGACAGTATTTTTTTGCATGGATTATTCTCATTTCCAAAGAAGGGTCCGGACTTTTTGACTGAATAGTAAGTCGCTATACTTCTGAAATTCTTTCGGAATATCGGAACTTTCTCTTTGGGTGTCGTTCAACAGTTAACGTAATCTAAGCCGTAGTTATTGATAAAACTGGCATTGGATGAACATAGGAAAGTCGTTCTGTGATGACGACTTTAATTGAATTAGATTGGATGATCCATAAGATGGCCAGCTTCTTCCCATATCGAAAACCTTCACACACTCATTAAATTCGCTTAGATGAGAAAATCATTTCACCTCCAAATTTTTTGAAAATACCTAAGTGATAGAAATCGCATGAGAGAATATTTCAATAAATTAGCAGGTTTGTTTCAGAATATAAATATCAAGACACAAAATTTCGTTCGGACACGTGCCGTTGTATCATTTATAGTTTAAAATTGTGCTTCGACAAAAAAGAACAAAGAGCATTCAATTATTGTTCACTAATGTACTGGGAAGATAAGTGAATGGCCTTCGAAACTCTGAGTAATGAATATCAATCAGCCAAAGAACTGAAGTAATCATAGATAATAGTTTAATGACTACTGCACGACATCACGGGGTAGAAAGCATAGCTGGAAATAGATAGAAGAATCAGATCACACGCAAATATATGAGAATTTGACATGTGGACTATTTCTATAAAAAAGTTTATTAATTTCCGAATAATAACTTGGGGTTGTTTCTTCAAAGTCCCATCAGAATGAAAAAAAAAACAACACTGATGAATCACTCGAATGGCTGATGACGACGATGAGGTTGAATGGAATCAGTTGTAATTCAGAAAGAACATTCGAGAAATTTCTTGACCATCCGAGTGAAAAGATACATCCACGAGTTGCAGCAGGGCTCTAGCGAAGGAAAAAGTCGTGAAAATAGTATCAGTAGCCTTGATATCAAAAGAAGAGATGTTAATTCTAAGAGGACAATCGAGATTTCTTCAACGGAAATTAGACTCAGGTCAATTAGAACAAGTCCATATTCGTTTGTATGATAGACTCAATTTCTATCAGTTTCATGCTCCTTTTTACCGATGCAAACTTCGATCGATGAAAATTTGGATATAGCATGTAATTCTTCCCGGTTCCGAATCTTTGAAATTTTTACAAACGATCGCGAACTTCGTTCAACTCCTTCCTTCAGCATGAGGTCAATAGAGGAATCCAAAACTTGTCACTTACATTTGTAGATGAAATCTCGTTTCTAATCGGATCCACGATATTCATGATGCGAGGACCGACAAACAAAGCGGCAAACAAATTATGTTGAAAGAATGTTCAAGTTAATATTATTTTCATGATGTGTTCAACAGATATGCAGTTTTATGAGATGCTCTCATGTGGATCTCACCAAAATTTGTTTCATTTTAAAATTCGTTCGTGTATGTTCACATCCAAATTCTCCAACAATCAGACGAAATGACAATAAATTGTTTATTTTTTATACCGACTCGAACTGCACAATAAAGGTTCAATGATGGTTTTTCAGGGGCAATTTCCATTTTATGTAATGAAAATAGTACCACACGAAAAGTCTGTCAATTTTTGTGGTTCCAATTCTCACGATGTAAATTCAAATGTACAAATGTTACACCGGAACTATTGCATTCTGACTGGCACAAGTTCTTGTAATTTCATCGTAGACGTATTCAGCAATAAAATTCCATAACTTATCGACCATTTTTATTCATTCGTGTCATTGTAAATGAGATGATGTCTCGATGAGATACGTCATCGATAGATTCATTTGGTACCCTCTCCATCAATTTTCCGTGAATTATAACAGAATTGGCGATTTTCATACCATTTTACTTCAGAAAAACTACAGATTTCTGGTGAGATTTTCACAAGAATTAGTGCATATATTCTTAACATCATAACAATGACGTTCCTTATATTTATCATTGTGAGCATTATCGTGGCTTTGAAAAGAACAATAAAAATATAAAAGAGTGACAGAAATATATTGAAAACGGGACATAACATGTCAACGTGTTCAAATACCGATGCTCCACGAACGGAACAAAAAAGAGGAGTAAATGTAAACTCGAAAGTGATAATTTCTACAATCACTGCACTCATATTATTTATTTCATGTGAACATGTTACAGTAACGTCTACAATTTGAACTATTGGGGATAATACATTGGACTATTCTCATACGAAGTCAAAATGTTACTACGCTATGTTTTCGTCGTCTATTTCATTTTTTTTATCGAATCTGGTCCCACTGCATCCCCGAACAGAGGTAAATATGAAACGGAATGAAAAAATTGAGACGGGTGATACCCACCCGCAATTCGTGCTTATTACCTCTTAGACACGTACACAATCACATTTGATATTCAAAATTCAATAAAACTTGCGATGGAGTGTTAGAAGTAAAGCTGACGTAATGCAGAGTTCGGGGGTTCAATGTTTCATTGGAAAGTAACTGTCCGATTATCCGAAAATGTCCGAATTGATTTTGATAATTGAACTCGTTTCAACGCAACTTGTTGTGTATTATGATCACATCATCCATCACATAGTGTCATGCTTGGTTCTAATGAAAAAAAGTTTCATGGGAATGCAAGGTGTATTTGGGGGCAAATCTATGAGCCGTAAGCGGGGGTTATTTCGTTGATCTGCATTTTTTATATATTTGACGATGAAGTGGTGGAGTTGTAATAATGAACGATACTGGTGAATATTCAAACCATGTCGGGAGATTAATTTTGTTGGTTTCTTGAATAAGCATTAGTTAACATATTCCAATTCAAACGCAACTTTGTATATATTCACTCAACTTTGTCGTCATAATTCATATTGCGCAATCCCGATTTGGACTGATCACTACTTTAATCATTACTTTGAGTCGTCCTGGAAATTGAACCTACTGTCGCCAATCCCCATCTATTTATACTGGGTTATAATGATATCGATGATAGAAGTACGGAATTTTTATGTGCCATCAATAATTACTCTCTATACGAGACAGACATAAGAGTAACCGCAAGTGGTGACATTCCCTCCCGGGGAAAAGATGTGAGTGGTCTGGCTGCTTCACACAACGTATCTTTGGCTGGGAACAACAGAACCGATCAAAAAGCTACAGCAAGATTGGACGTAATATATGTCGTGCCATCAAGATGTGAGTATAATAATGGGCAGAGCTTCCGGAAACCGCCGCCCATAGAAGCTGTCCACAAACGGATCGCTCTTCAATAATTTATTTTTGTATTCTCGCATGAAAACGTTGGATGTGTTTCAGCTCTCGTGAAAAAACAGGACAGTGGTTCTACTGTGGTATCACCACCTCCTACGTACATATACATATGCATCGGTATTTTTGTGTATTCATATTTGATGGATGAGAATTGATGCGATTTGCAATCATGGCAATTCATTTGCTGCCCTTCTATACTAAAATCTTATTCGAGGCGGGATGCAAAATGAAATATCCGACAATGCAGTCCGAAGGATTCTAATGAAATACTGATCAGATTCAGCCAACTATACAAATGTACTTGAGCGATATACTGTGCATGAAAGAATCTCAATAAATAAACAATAAAAATTGACTGTATTCGATTATCACACGATCACCACATTAGTAAAAGAGTTGGTGGTAATTACTCTTGTCCTCAATGAAATGATCTTCCAATCAAATACTCCTCAAATGCTCCTTCATCATTTAGAAACCGCGATCGCTCCACATGTATTATCATTCATTGGTTAATAATCAACTTTTCAGATATGTATGATCAAAAATGTAATTTGGTCAAAAATCAAAAAATATGATCATGTATATACGGCCCAATAAGTGTTAGCAAACCCATGACCGATCACAAATGATCAATGCATGCATCATATACGACGATCCTCGAGATGATACATGGGAAGAAATAATCTTTAAATGATAATAATAAACCGTTTAGCAATCAGTTGAGGTTATCGATTTTTTTTGGTAAAGGCAATCGATAAAAATCGGTTGCGGTTACCAATTCTTTTTTCAAGAGATCAAAACCAGGTCGTTATTTGGATGGCTCGAAGAGGAGCCAAGTTATATCGTCGTCAATAATATTCGATCGATTGATCTCACCATCCCATCGACTGCTAATTGCACATGAAATGGTGGAGTTCACATCATCGCAATCGGTGAATCGTTTTGTCCGAATATTTCGATTCTGAGTGAGAGTTAGGTCGATGATCTCGTTATTGAGAATGGCGAAGTCACCTTGTACATTCTAAACTTCACGGTATGTTCATGCATCTGTATCAAAAGTTCAAATCTTACAGTAGATAAATATTCCTCGTTTTCTAGAATTTGTCTTAGACAAATTTCAATTGGTGATCTTGTAGATGACGGATTGAACACGAAATGTCGTTTGCGATCCGGTGATTCGTACGCCATTGGCGTTGTTATAAGCGAGAATGATGTCAAATTAGCTGAACGCACTGTTTCTATCTTTCGGCGATCGGAGAAATTTCAGATAGGCCCTTACTTGAAAACATCATACGGGATTTGGGCTGCGTCATCCTCGTTTCTCATTATCTCAATCATAGGTTTGGTCTTCTACATAGTGTGGAAAAAGTAAACAGTCCAATCTTTGTTTTTATAAATCCCGTTCTGTATCATTCGCGATTGCTATCAGATTCTGACTTACCAGCATTATTAATCAAAATCATCCATCATTTGAATCCATCAGGAGACGGATTTGGAAGAACCGAACTGTAATGATTGTCCCCTAATCGGATGCTCCTTTGAAAGGAGAGGAGCAACCATCGGAGCAAGACCATATCAAACCATCATCCTCGTCGACGATGGAGCAACGTTCATATTGTATCGAAAACCGTGAATCAATGTTACCAGAGTCAGCTGTACACTGAAATATCAGAACCTACATCAATGGTACAGGGAATGTACGACGAAATCGAATACACTTCGATTGTGAAACTCAATGAATTTCAAGATTATGTGGAACGCGCCATCGATTCTGGTTTGCTTGACGGTGAATATTCCGTATGTATTGAATGAAAAAATCCTGGATGGTATTCAGATCAACGTCATCCACCCTAGAATGAACGGCACAAAAACATATAAATTATTATCCTACATGATTTTTTGAGTAATAGAGCTGTTAATATGTGAATCTTATTTTAAAGTTGCTGCCGCAAGGCCAAATACGGCCAGCCATTATGGTCGACTATTGGAGAATGCAAACAAAAATAGAAGTCAAAACGTGATTACATGTGAGTTCGAATATCTAAGACACGAATCCTTAGTTGGAAGTATTCCCGTGTAAAGTCATGAGAATTCTCGTTCATTCTTCCGACAGACGACGAGACGAGGGTGGAACTCGAAAGAATTCCTGGTGATTCATATTCGGACTATATTAATGCTAATTATATCAAAGTGACAAAAACCACTTTATCATTCATTGTTCGCGAATGCTTTTGGAGGAAATATGAATGAACACCAAATTGTTTTTTAGGGATATAAAAAAAACGCGCATACATAACGACGCAAGGACCACTACCAACGATCATCATTGACTTTTGGCGTATGATCTGGCAGCAACCAGTTCAAGTGATCTGTATGCTTGTAAATACTGAGGAAACTGGGGGAGTGAGAAGAATCAATTTATCAATGGTTATGTAACAAAGCTGATGAATGGTTGAATGATTGTTTAATTCACTTTTGTTCTTTCTCAGACAGAATGTGCGCAATATTGGCCGAAAGTTTGGGAGAAAATACAATATGGATATATTTCAGTCTCCGATGTTGGTCATAAGCAGTTTGCTAACTTCACTTTCCGAATTTTTTATATCAGAATCGATCAACAAGTTCGCACAGTAATTTGACGAAGACCGCATTCATATGCTATAGAGAATATTTATCGGGACTCACGATTGAGCTTAAATGATTGTGCTGTATTGAATCATGACATGAAATGGTGAAATCTTGTCATCAGTGTAGGAAGTGATGTGCCAGATTCCATCTGCGAAGCAGCGACACAAACATCTTTAAGTAATAGTTATGTTGTTATCGAACAAACGAACGAATGCATATTTCGAAGTTGTTGAACAATTCCAAGTGAATCATTTGTACTACACTGCGTGTCCTGATCATGTGATTCCACATTGGTAATGGCATATCTGAAAAAATTGTTGGCAACACTGACAGGCCACGGACCAATTGTCGTTCATTGCAGTACTGGTGATGGTCGTACTAGAACAATGATTATCTGCGATATCGGTCTCCTTCGCGCCGCTGTCGTGAGCGTAAGTATCAATATCCAATCACTAAACAATCATCCTGAATTTCTTGCGAGTATGAATACCACGTATTGACATCATTTTGAAATAGGCTGTAGATGTATTCGGTGAAACTGGCGAAATGAGGAAGCAACGTGCAAATATGATAGACGACAAGCAGCAATATATTTTTGCACACGTAGTTTTGGTGAAATATTTACTCTCAGTGCCGTCTGAGGTATGGGCCGCACTGAGGGCATGAGGCAGAGTCCACTCCTGAGTGGCCACATACCCTGCAGAACGTCCACATCGCTGCCGATGGACATTCACGGTGCTTGTGCCCCTCGCCGTCACACCGCCAACATCTTCCTGGCTTCTGCAGTCTTATGTCCGGTACTATTATTATCCGTGGTAGCGGAAGGTCGCGCTGGAGCACGGGCGCGGAAGCCTCCTTCGTCGTCAGTGGGGCGGCGGCTGTTGAAGGTGCTGGGCGTGGAACGCGGCTACTGGAATTTTTGGGAAGGTCAAGGACGAAGGGCACGCGACGTGGGGACCAGGATTTTCGTGGGAGTAGGGATTGGGAGTCGGGTTGGGGCTTTTTTTGGTCTTCTTGGATCCGCGACAGCCGCGACGGCGCGACCGGATCTTTTTTGAGGGACATGGGTCGTTTTTCACAAGCACGCCGGGGGGAGGGAGGATGTACAAGGACATGAGGGAAAGGATTGCGGGAGGAGCGGGTTGGAGAGGTTGGGATGCCGGGGGTTGGTTGGGGGGAAGCAGGTCGATTAGGGCTGGGGGAGGTATCGACTTCGAGTTTGGGGAAGGTGGAGGAGTGGGATTTGGGCGCTGAATTGAAGGGAATGCCATTTGGCAGGAGGTGGCAGGGCTCGAGACAGGAGAGGATTGGCGAGCGAATTGGAGGGATGAGGGATTCAGGCTCGGGAACGGGTGAGTGGGATTAGGAGGTGGGGACGAGATTCGATGCTGTCGTAGATTTGGGGCGAGGATTCGAGGATAGTCCGGGGGCGGGTTCTAGGAGGAGTTGGCGGCGCCGCTCCATTGCTTGTCGATGTCGGTCCGCCTGTGCTGTTCTTCGGGCATGCACCAACCAGGCCCGTCATTCGGCTCCAGCTTCCTCACTGTCTGAGCGATTTTCTGCAAGTGCGGTCTCTGGTCTACATCGTCCTGTGTCTCGGAGACGTCGAGAGTCCCTTCCTTCCCTATTACCGGCTTGTAATAAGAGGCAGGAGGGTTACGACCAACTCCCTGAAACCTCCTTTCGCCTACTCCTCGGCGTGACATCTTGTGGATCCTGCAACAGAGAATTCATCCATTCGTGAAAGGGTCGTATATCGTTGATCGGGGCTCGGGGGTATCGTATTCCTGTGGCGTTTGAGAACTCGTATATATTCGGGCAACTAACTCTCGACACGGTTAGCGGCCTATTCTACCTGACCCCTAATTTCGCCGTGTAATGTTTGTTACCTTCGGATTTATACATAATAATTTATATTTAGTTACTAAACAGAAAATGTCATCTCTAGAATTTATAATATAACAACTTTCCAGCGTTTATTGTAGATAGTATCTGATCTAAAATTAGAAAAATTCCAATTTGAAGAAAATTTGATTTCATGTATTATTAGAATTCACCTTCTCAGCTCTAGAACTCAACAACTTTTGGTCGGAGAGTGTTTGCTCAAAGGAAATTTTCTGTAGCAAATTTAATTTCCCATGAAAGCTGGATCGTCATTTTTTCCGAAAAAAATTTTCTTAATGTCTTAAAAAAGAGTAGAAACCGAAAAAAAATTTTTCCTATGTTATTTATATTGGAAATCGAATTTTTCAATGAGTGAAGTGTCTGATCGGCTCAATTTTTTTTTTTCGGTGGCAATATTTTTTTTCATCTATAGATTATCAGATTTTCAGTACGAATTATTCGTTTTGCGTACGTAGGCGGACCATTCGGGGGGATCATCCCATCTGTCAGTCGCTGAAACGTTGCAGGGACGTTCTTCAACCCGTATGCCATCCGTTCGAATTGGCACAGATGCCCATCGGGAGTACAAAAAACCATTACTTCCCTACATTTAGCGGCCAATTCGCTGTGCCAGAAGGCCTGCGACACATCCAATTCGGATATGCACAGTGCCCCCTGCACGCCATCTAACAAATCTTCCTGATGCTGCATCGGTACCCCATCAAACTTCGTGACATCGTTAACTTTGCAGAAGTCAATACAAAACCTATAGCTGCCATTCGGTTTCTTCTGTAAAACTAGCCAGCTACGCCACTCACTTTGTGACGGCTTAATTACTCCCTCTTTCAACAATTTATCCACCCCGTCACGAATTATGTCTTTCAGCTTCGGGTCATATCACTTCACGCCTTGACAGATAAACGGGTGATCCTGCACGTCGATGTGGAGCTCGATAAGAGGGGTGACTTACTATTTTGGGGACAGGGAGAATCATTTCGCGTAATTTGCCCGCGTAAGTGCTCTAACTCGGACTTTGTAAGGTTTGCAATATGTGTTGGCACCTCCACAACAGCCAATTCTTCAAGTGACTTCACCGGAACTGCGGTAATCCCTGGATTCTCAACAAGTTTATCTTTCCCAACCCCACTATACCATGTGCCCATCCTCCCATCGATCGTGGCACCAGCTTCTTTGAGAACATCCATTTCCGGGATTAAATCATAGGCCAGGTTATCCGCCAATCTAACCGGGAGCAAACAGGTCGACGGCCCGAATGAGAACCGTATAACTTTGCATCCCACAGTAACTCGCTTATTACGTGACTGTAAATCTCTAATCTGTCCCCGTAATATCTCAATCTCATAGTCGCCTTTCCCACCCCCGCTCTCATTCTCAATTGGCGCTTCGGTAAACCCTACTGATCGCCGCGTTCATGGCACCGCTCCCCGTGACCCTACCGGTTTCTCATTTCGCGCGTTTCTTCGCGGCGAACTCCTACCAGGTTTTTTGGGAGACGGTTTTCCCGACCATGAAAATAGGATGGCAAACCATCCACCCAACTATCCAGTAGACAATCTAATTCGATTCGAAGCAGGGGTTGTGAGTGACTGAGGACTAACCCCGTAGATACCTTCCGCGCTATCATTCAGCAGCGGTTGTTATCTCTCTAATTGATCCATCAACGAATCTATACTACCCTCACATCTTCGAATATGGTTCTCGGGAGAGTGATCCTGTAACGGACTGATCTGATTTCTGATGGCTTCCAAGTTCAAATCACCTTTTTGCGATTCGCGGTTGTTCCTTTCCTTTACTTTACCCTGAGCTTCATTACTCGCTCCGTTGCTACCTTCTCTATCGGATGCATTCGAAGCCGTGTTCCTCATCGACTCATTCCCATTGTAAACTATTTCATCCACCTCATCCCGGTGTGCGGGTAAGCGGGTGCTATCCATCTTCCCCTGGATAATTCAATTCCTGTACTATTGTTTACCCGACTGTCAGACACCTGTAAGAAAAATCGATTTGAGGGGAGACACAATAAGGGGGAACTAGGTTAGACTGTATCTCGTCCACAACCCAATAATTGACGCGGGATAAACAGTATAGCAATAGACAACGTGCTTAGTCTAACAACCGGTGATGTAAGTCCAATATCTGTAATCGAGTTTTCGTATCGTTTGAGAATGGCGGTTGGCAGCGTCAAACCGCGCCGATCAAACGTAGACGAAGGGAAAGGTGTGATAGGGAACGCGAAAACGAATTTACTTGATCCAGAAAACCAACCTGGACACCAGGAACGACAGAGTTACGAGTATTTTCTCACTGATAAATTAATTCAAGACCCAGGCGTGCTTCTTTACGCAATATTGGGAATGGACGACGCTTCCGATTCCCTTTTCGATATCAACTCACGCGATACACACACTTGCATACACATCACCCATCCAAATTACAATGTAACCTCGTTACCTTGGATTACAATTCTCTGAACACAATTATTTCGCTTCTCGTTTCACTTTTCGTTTCCTTCATCAATTCCAATTAACTCTCTTTAATCCTCGTATATACCCTTTTATTTCGGATTGGTTCCTCGCAACTCGTTTGTTTTCTCCTTATACTTCCTTCGCCTTCACTTCCCGCGAAGCAACAACGAACCGTGGGCAATACTTATCATTTCCAATATCTGAAACGAAAAGAATCTGAAACAAACCCAAAACATAATCCCAAACAATGACGACTCCTATTTCTTTTCCCAGTATTTTTTTGTATTCCAATTCCTCATTTGTTGTGCTATTACGAGCTGCAGACTCTCATGAAAATAATCTCAAGGTAACGTTATTCGTCGCGTATAATATCGGTACGGTTATAATGTCAACTTCATGTGTACTTTCCGCTCCAATAATTCATTTATTTTATTCGATTCTACTCAACTTGCGCTAAAATGAGCAGCGGTATTTTTCCCCAATTTCACAAATAATAGAATCTGTCCAATGCATTGTTCTTCTTATTCATTATAGCGAGTATTTTCCTATTTGATTATATCAATTTATCTATTTGTGTTTCCTGCGCTATATCCAGCAACAGCGACAACAACAAGTTCACCGAATAAAAATAATGACAATAATGGAGGATCGCTATTTCCTAATGAATCACCAAAAAACGTAAACACGGTTGACTCAATCCCGATTTGGTTATGTTCTCTAAGGAAAGAATGTTTTGCGCAACAGTATTCACAATAATTGATTTCCGCTATGGATATAATTTAAATCATCAATATTCAATTTTCACACACATTTCTCCATAACCCATACCAACGTACAACGAATTCTATATATTTCAAAATCAAAAATGAACGGAAGAGAAATTTCGATAGTGACGCCAAGTGCGATTAGTTAAGTTTCCTACCCCCACAAGAATGCCGAGTGTAACGCTGCTCTCCCGTGTCGCCTTTTCTTAGGGCAGGGAGAACAGATTACTGGAGTGGGGGTAGATTTTTTACGAATCTGGCGGGATTCCACCCGAACTGAAACTGAAGCGTGAAATATACTTAGAAGTCTGGGGTTCCAAGTTCACCGACCTAGGAAGAAAACAATTAGCGTGCAATACGGGAATTACTAAATGGATGAATAGCATTATTTTGAAGTAACATGAGTTCTGTTTATTAATAACAAATAATTGCGGGAAGATATCAACAAAAGAATGAAAATAATAAATGATATGAATAATAGTAATAGTAATGCACTAATTGGGGAATGATACTTCCCAATACTGAATAGTTTAACTGAAAAATAATTCCCAAACTCAATAACGCAATGATATCATATCATCGTATCCGCTGATACAAATAACGCCGTCGCGCTCAAAGCGCGTGTATTGCCGCCAACAAAAATGAGTATTCGTGGGAGGAGAAAGCTAACCAATGAGCTTCATGGGTTACCAAGATAGGTAAACGACTTATCCAATTGCACAATTGCATTGTAATGAAAAGCCGGGTCAAAATCGCTGAGAGATACTATATACATGTGTACTATCCTCGAGTGAGGAAGAAGGCGGGAGTGTTTCCGAAATTCATTCCCTCCTTGACCCTGGTGGTCCATATGTAATTATCATAGGGACAACGTGATAAATTGCGTTAATATTGATGGTCTATTAATTGATACAGTAGATCATCGGCGCGCGTCATCACCGCCGTGCCGCCGCGCCAATTCGGTGAGTAGTTGAAAGGCCGGGGCCCATAGATGGGGACAGGGGTTCTGAAATCGAGCAGAGTTCTGCAGCAATACGCACGACTACTTATTATCATTATTCCCGAGCGTGGCCGGTGCCACCTCGTCCTAATGTAAAATTGATCATCAAAAATGAAATTCTGCTATAAGTCGGAAAATATTTATGCATTATATATTTTATTTAGCTTAAAAAATTGCTCTCGATTTTTTCGATTAATTGTCTTTATAAAACGTTGTACTCAGTGAAATCCCTGTGTTATGACGTTACAATCGGCCGTTAGTGAAGAAAAAACTTGGACAGAATTACGATAACTCTTAATTGTTTTCAAAATTAAAATAGAACAATCGACTGGTTCAAATATGTATTTATTTTTTTCCTTGTAATAGTACTACAATGATTCAGAGAATAAAAATAGAATCATTGCGGCGAACATCCTATAACTCTTTTGCTTCAGTCAAAAGATCGAATCAAGAGCAATTGTTAGAGCCAACAACTGTAGTATGAAGAATATTATTTTTTGAATTATGAGAATTTTATCTTCTCAAGTTGGTTTTATTTGAATTGAATTTATTAATTGAATTCGATTTTATTGAAAATTAATTATCGATTGACTATTCATTATATACCTGGAGCGATTGCAGATTCTGGAAGAGCATTCAAGGAGCAATTAATTGGCATATAGTTTATAAAAAAAAATATTCTGCGCTAACTTTCTTCCGGTGATAAATTTCACAATAACATCGAAGAATACAGCGAACATCAGCATCCATTGATAACATAAATCATGAACGGTATAATAATTCCACCTTCATCATCAAAATCGAGGCCGGTAACATTGAAATCATATGCATATATATGTTGATTCAATTTTAACCAACTGCATGTATGATAATTTGATTGTTATCGACGCGGTAAAAAATAATAGTGAAGGGAATATGAAAAGTACTCAAAAAAACTATGAGATGGCGTGTATCACACGAAAATGAAAAAATAAGAAGTTCATGCGGCAAGAATGGGAGAGAGAACAGATCACTGCAAACATTGTGTCCTAGAAAGATTGATGAATCAAAAGCACGGTTATGAAAAATAACAATGGCAAAAATCAAAGTTCGGAAAGGGGGCCTGTACAAAATCCGCAGGGGCTGTTGTGAAATTTTGATATTACAGTGCAGTGAGAAATAAAAAATCAGGAAATAATGGTGGAACAATAATGAAATAATGGCAGATATGAAAACATGTTGAATAAAAATGAATGAAGACATCTCAAAATAAATAGAAACAAGAAGGTGTGTTTTATTTATATCTATTCGTTTCGTTCATAGTTATTCCATATTAAGTTTTTGTTCATGTTCATTCATTTTCATTCATTTTTCGTTTATTTCCACGCATCTTTATCTTCTTTTGTTTTCGTCTACTATTCCTTAGCTTGTATTTTTTGCAACTTCACCTATTTTTTTTTTCATTTTTCTGGCGTCAATGGTGGAGTTGACCTCTATAAATTTTTAAGGATCACTATCACAGATTTCACCCCAGCGAAATGGAATCAACAGAAAAGTAGTAGTAGCAATTATTGTTCCGTGATATTTTCCAACTACTAATGTTTGAATATTGTTTTTTATGTTGAGCTTGGATGATTCTTTCAGAGTCCTATGCAGTATGGAATTCACATTGAGAATATCCATCAGGTTCCCGGTCTCGAGCGGGATTGCCGAGACGTGATAGTAGAGTTTGACATGCATCCGAGTCGGTAAACGAAAAATCATTTCCATTGATCTTTTCGTCAAATTTATCTCCATTTTGCAGATTGGATTCTCCATCCAGGCGTAATTCTTGACATGCATGATTTAGAATTGCTATGCAAAGAAAATAGTGAAACAATACATGGAAGGAAACGAAAAGATAATAACAAACTGACTGCTCATTGTGAAATTGTGTCTTCTTCAGTATCATGCCAATAAATTGCAAAGATTGTTACTATAATTACGAGTACGGGAGATGGTTGCAGGGCTACATACCAGTTCCTCTTTCATTGCAACTCAAAGTTTATGCTCTGAGCTTTGACATTTGACATTTCAACAGAATAATATGAACATCATGTGCGTCTTTCATAGGTGCAATTAAATTTGTAATAATCCCATGTCAAACGATAAATCAAACAATTGACGATAATAAGAAAAGACTAAGAGTTTTGTCCTTACAAGATATCGAGAATAATCTCACAGAGTACAATGAAAAATTCGTGGAATACTTTCAACTACTTTTTATTTTCGGTGACATGAACAACGTTTAAATCAAACAGACAGAGAAGTGTATAACAATTTTTTCTAGGTTCATTATTTGTTCTATGTTATCCAATAGAAATGAGATATCAACGCTTTTTACATGGAATATTGAATAAAAAAAATCAAAGAAGGTAAAAAATTTTCACTTGCCCATCCCATGAGAATATTCATAAATATTTAATATCAATACCACTGCCTACTCGGTGAATATTATACGTATTTTTCTCCGATGAGAGTCCTTGACCAGGAGGATATGACTGTGAGGATGCGTTGTGGAATACACTCTCACCTTCCATTGTGAGCCCCGCCTCGTTCTTATTACTCCAACTCTTTTATAACTCTCTCTGAAATAACTGATCTTATGAGAGACCTTGAGCCCGTGCTGTATAAAAGACTGACGCGAAATTCTATGTTGCCACAAATACACTTGGATTGTAGAATGTGATTTCCATTGATATTGTTCGATAACAATTCACAATGAAGAATGTTCTGGACTTGTTCAATGAATTCTCTTATTGGATATTTATTTCAATTTTCAAATTCAAGAAGAGATGGTTTCATTGATAGCTCCATAAAAACTGCTGTGCTCTCTGTGTTCTTTTTCGTCTTACCAATAATTTATTGTGAAACATTCAAAAGTTGATGATTCCCTCAATGCTCTGAAACTACACATGTTGCAGATGAATTGATGCAGTAATGAATCAAATGTTCGGTGCCACATGTCAAAGTAAGTACTTTGACTTGTGCCACCACGATGAATTTGACGTAAAAAAATGGAAACCAATTATTGAGTAGAAGAAGAATTTTAATCATCATGAGATCTCCATGTTGAGATTACATGGAAGGAATGGAACATGGTACGACAATATGTTCACGGTAGATCTTCTCGTCTTCATTAACGATGAGTATGGAGTGAATTTACTGTCGCGATCACAACAGCACTTGAATTCATACATTTATGCAATATGGCAAACTGCCATCAGTTTCGATTTCAGAATCGTTTGAACGGAAGTGCATCATAAATATTACGTCAGATAGAAATAATTTATATGAAATGGTGAAACGATGATTCAATCAAACAGAAATGGACATCGATTAAAATTCAATCAGTAAATCACCGTGATGTTATAAAAAAAATAACGACATGATCCGTAATGCAGTAGCATTTGCAAGTACAATTGTCTCAACATGTTACCCTCTCGACAAATAACACGAGTTGTAGTTCAGGTTAAGAAGGTGTGGCGATCTCCACAGTGGTTCACCTATACGACACCGTGAGAGATATCTTCGTTGTCTTTCTCTCGTGGTAAATATTCTTCACACTCAACTATCTCTTGTACATTGTCTATTGTTTTATCACTTAGAGATTTGTGCAGTGGTATGTTACAATGTTTACAGCAAGTTGATTGGCACCCGAATGGAGACCACCAACACATCGTAGAGAAAAAAATTAGAATAATGCTCTATTAGTCACTAGTCGAATTACGCATCTGACATTTGAGAAAATCAACTCGACAAATTCATCATTGGCTAACAATTTATTCTAACTGTACCACTCCATTAATCATTTAATTTTTTTTCCATTGTCTTTTTTTTTCTTGTCTTTTCATCTGCTAACCATTTTCCTCTTCCATTTACTATGGTGATTCACGTGCGTGAGACAAGTTTTTAAACTCCCAAGATGTCAGAGTATAGCAAATGCCACTAGCACATCCCGAACAAAGTGTTCTGTATGTCGGTATATAAATGTTTAATATAACCATGTACACTAACCCTAACAAAGAAATTTGCTATTACTTTTATGAACGTGCCAAACAACGCCTTTTGTACAAGAGGAGCATGAACAGCGTCGTAATAAATTGAGATGTTTTTAATCATGGAGAGGTCTATGATTTCAGAGAGATTGCTTCATTCAATTTATCTATAGAATCATACGAAAAAACAATTGATGATGAAAAAATACTTACTAGAAATCATCGAAAAAAATTATAAACAGGGGAAAATCAGTTCCACTTGGAAAATTCAGATGTTGCCGAATAATATAATTATCAATGCAGAAGCCAATTTTTCCAATGGGCAATGTTATGAAATAGAGGATGTGAAAGAATATCGATATCTTCATAACGTTTGAAAATTGTTTTTTATTCTTACCACATGTTCATCATTACTTTTCAGTTTTTTATTTCAAATTGTTGATGCAACCATAAGCGATCTATGGAGTCAACGTCATTTCGATGATGCACTTCATTCTCAAGCATTCAATATCTTGATCAATATTCGATTCTATTTTATAATAGAAAAAAAATAAAATTTGTGTACTTCAGATCCATATCTTCTGGGGAGCATTCCCCAGAATGGAAATGGCTCCATAAGTATAAAGCTCCACATGATTCATCGGTGGAAATATATGCTCCACTCGTATCAAATATTAAAAGCATCAACTACATGATAAAATCCTTGTGCGAAACTTTTACACAGTATTGTGTCATCGATTTAGTTACGGCCCGTTACATAATTCAGTTTCGATGGGCAATTGTTTTCCTGTTCTGGATATTACAATTGAAAGAAGGAATGTTAATTTCAACGCAATATTTTGATTGTAGTCATAAGTGAACAACGTATTTGAATTCTCTTCGAAAAATCAAAAGTTGGATCAACCTCTCAAGACACTATTCAATTAATCAATCAACCAATCATGAAAATGGCTGAACAAATAAGAATTACACCCTACCACATCTGTGAATTTACTAATTAAAATAATAAATTTGAAGACACACTCACGTGTCAACATTTAATGGAATCGTTCATCTCGTGAAATATTTCATTGCAAACAAAATTAATCACTGAGACCTTCAACAGATTATAATACGTAAAATGTAATCAACATAATTATTTATTCTCATACCATACACATAAAAAAATAAAAACTTAATAAAT